>CM021785.1:1200616-1279285 GCA_011076525.1 Nettapus auritus | reverse complement strand
CCCCCCCCCCCCCCCAGCCCCCCAAAACCCAGCACCCAAAATCAAAAGGTGAAGGCCAGCAATTTCCCATGAGCTGTGGAAGTCCAGCAGCCACCGAGCAGAAGCAAACACTCCTGGGGTCCGGCACAAAGGGCACCAGCTCTCGGGGTCCTGTGTCCAGCCCAAGCAGTGCCCAGGTGCCCTGGTGGTGCTCAGCACACCAGCCTCACTCGGCCAGCCTCAGGAGCAGCAGTCTGGCACGGTGGTAATAATTAATGCATGTGGCTTGTAAACAAGTTCGGTCGTAGGTCCTGTGCTTCTCCGGGGGGGTCCTGTACCGAGGGCACTGCTGGCAGCAGCCAGACCTAGTGCTCCGTCCACTGCAGCTCCCCTGGGGGCAGCGGGGGCCTGGTGGGCACCTGGGCTGGCACAGCTGGAAGGGAAGAGGGGACATGAGCTCTGCCCTTGCAGTCTGCACCACTGGCTGCAGACGTGGGGTCAGCAGGAATGAGCACAGGGACCCCCAGCATCCCCGCACAGCGGCTGTGTGTGTGCTGGGATCCCCCCCCCCACCGTCAGCACTCAGCACTTCAGCAGGGCGGTGCTGAGCCCGGGGCTCACCTTGCCGGCAGGTCGGGCCCATGTACCCATGGAGGCAGCGGCACTGCCCATTCTGGGCGCTGCACTGGGAGCTGCGGGCGGCACAGGTGCAGCCAAGTGCGCAGTCGGGGCCGTACTTGTTCGCTGGGCACTCTGTGGGGACAGAAGCACTCAGGCTGCGGTGGGCTCAGCTGATCCCGACGGCACTGACATTCCCCACCAAGCCACACACAGGGCTTGCTGTGGTGGTGGCGTGAAAGGCGAGGCGGTGAGCTTGTTGCTTCAACCTCCTCCCAGCCTGCTCCCACACTCTGCTGATTAGGGAGAACAGCACATCCCGAGCCCAGTGGGGTGCTCCTGCTGCACTGGATCCTCAGCCTTTTGACATTAGTTAGTTAATGCAAGGGGACTGTAGGCTGGGGCACATTTGTGTTCAAATCTGGCTATAATAGAGGCTGAAGGGGTGAATACCTTTGTTCAGATGCCTTCTTACTTTCCAAGCGGATACACACCAAATAGAAAGGGATCTTCCATGAGACATCAGCTCCAACAAGAAGGTGCTTGCATCCATCTTAGGCCTGTCCTTCTGTCTGCTGGCAATGCCCCAATGCATTTCCCACCTCTCACCCTCCCAAGCTGCAGATAACCTCACCTGAGCCACACTTTGGGCCAGTTTTCCCCGGGGGACACAGGCAGCGCCCTGTGGCCGGGTCGCAGGTCGCGTTCCCTACGCAGTCACAGAGCTGCTGGCATCCCTCCCCGTATGTTCCTTCCTCGCAGCCTGTTTGGGGAGAGGAGATGGGGCAGGGATGTGCTGCCTGCCTGCGCCAGGGGCTGCTGCCTGGGGGGGGGGCACGGCAGGCGGGCGGTACCTGCCTGGCAGCGCTGGCCACGCACACCCGCGGGGCAGCGGCAGCGGCCGGTGGTGGGGTCGCAGGCAGCGCTGTGCTCACAGTTGCAGCGCTGCTGGCAGCCGGCCCCGTGGAAACCCGGGGGACAACCTGGGAGGAGCAGGGCGAGAGCTTGTTAGTGAGCACAGACACGGGCTCGGCTGTAGATGGCCTCTGCAGCAAAGCCTCTGGATGGAAGCCGTGAGCTTTTCTCTTTGAGATGCGCCAACTTGCTCGGGTGGCCGGCACGCAGGCTGCGTGGTGCCGAGCGTTCCCAGCTGAGCAGCACCCTGCAGCCCGCGGCCTCACGCCCAAAGAGAAGAAGTGGGGTTCCTTGGAAGCACTCCAGGAGGGCTCGCTGTGAACACAAAGAGAGGGAAGAAAGGAAAGGCAGGGCAAATCCCCCCCACCTTCACCCCACAGTGCTGTTTTGCAGACCACCCTCAGAAACCACCTTGGCGGAACTGCAGGTGATCCCCCCGCTGCATCAGATCCCCCCCACCGCAGCTCACCGTGCTCGCAGAGGGGCCCGTAGTGTCCCGGGGGGGCAGCGGCAGGCGCCCGTCGTGGGGTCGCAGGTGGCGTTGTGCCAGCAGGTGCAGTGCAGCTGGCAGTCGGCGCCGTACCTTCCTGCCGGGCACACTGCAGGGGGCACCGGGATGGCTCAGAGGGGCCAGCAGGCACACCGAGCTAGCACAAGGTGCTGAGCCAGCTCAACAGTTCCCAGCTGGCACAGGACAATGCCTGCAGGGCTGGGTTACCTAATTCACAGGATTTCCCGGTCCATCCGAGTCCACAGGAGCAGGACCCATCGGTGGCATTGCACAGCCCCCCGTTTTGGCAGGAGCAGGTCTGCTGGCATCCCACCCCGTAGCGCTGCTCCTGGCAGCCTGTGGGACCAAGGGACAGTGGTGGGCACACAGACAGCAGCACCCGGAGGGAGGCAGAAGAAATCTGTTCCTGCTTGGGATATTTCCCCCTTCAGCTCACGTTTACCTTGCTCACAAGTGGGACCAACTCTTCCTGGCGGGCAAAGGCAGTCGCCGGTGACGTGGTGGCAGGTGGCACCTTCCCCACAGACACACTTGTGCACACAATCTTTGCCGTAGCGGCCAGCGGGACAGGCTGCCAGGAGGAAGACCTGTAACTGCCTTCATCAAATCCATGGGCCATGACTGCAGGCCAAAAGTGCAAGACTTGGCCATGGTGCACGAGCTGAGCAGTGGGGCAGCCGGGGCAGGCAGGAGGGGTTTCAGGCCCTGGGGCTCATGCACAGGGGACTGGCCAGGCAGGGAAAGAACTTTTACATTTCCTTCTGCTGGAGAAGGAGAGAGGCCATGCCTTTCACATTGAAGAAATCATTTCAGCATAAAACAGTTGGAGTAAAAAAATGTTTCCATGGCTAAGACAGCAAATGAGATCAGCTGCACTCCCACAGCACCGCGCACATGAAGCAGCTTCTGTACTGGAGCACTGCTGGCCGTGCGGGGTGAGCCGAGGAGTTTTTCTCCTGCAGGTGGGCCAGTGCAGGAGTCTGTCACTGTATCACCATTCGCCCCCTGCTGAGGCAGCCCCTGGGGTCTCCCATTCCCCCCAGAACTCACGGATGCTGCAGTCGGCGCCGACGTAGCCCGGCGGGCAGTGGCACGTCCCCGCGGTGCGCTCACACCGAGCCCCGTTCTGGCACTCGCACGGCCGCTCGCAGCTGGGCCCGTACCAGCCTGCAGGGCACTCTGCACAACAACAGAAACATTCACACCGGTGCCTGGCAGGGTGAGAGCAAAGCACAGGTGCTACAAGAAATGCACCGCAAGGGGATGTGCCGGGCACAGCGGTGCTCCGAGGTGCCTGCTGTGCAGCAAAGCACAAAGCTGACCCAGCAAAGCACCTCTGAGCAGCCCTGGGGCAACCGTGGCCAGCCCCACAGGGACCCCATGAAGCACAGGGCAGTACGGGGTGGCCTCACCCAGCTGGCAGACTGGCCCGTGGTAGCCTGGGGCACAGACACAGGCACCGGTGACAGGGTGGCAGTCCTGGGTGGCTCCCGCACACTGGCAGCTCTGGCTGCAGCTCTCCCCGAAGGTGCCAGGCGGGCAGGCTGTGAGAAAACAGCAACGCAACACAGGCACAGTTAGCACCCCACCTGCCCCGAGAGGCTTGGGCTTTTCTTTTTTCTGTTTTTAAAGCCAGGATTTAAACAGCCTCCCATGGCAATGGAGGTTTTCTGCCACACGGAAAGCAAAGGGAGGTGGTGCTTAGCATGCAAACGGCTCCCCGATTCCAGGAACCTTTTGCAATGCCAACCCTACCTACCCTGGTCGTATTGCTGCAAATCTCCATCCCACCACACAAAGACATCGCAAATACACTACCATCCCCCAGCAAGGAATGTGCTCACATGCTTCTGTCTCTTCCAGACTTGCTTGTACCCACAGCAGCCCATTTTAATACTGATTTATCGCTAATCCTCTGGACAAATACATGGCTGTGATTTCCCACTTGGCTCCTGGTGCCTTGCTAGTACTCTGTGGGCACGCACCCAGCTGCCAAAATGGGAGTTGCTCTTTGCAAAGCTCACCGGTGGTATGTTTGTTTGTTTGTTTGTTTTAAATTATTTTAAGTATCAATTGCACAACCCATCATGCTCCCCGAGCCCATCAGAAGTTCACTCCCTTCCTACGTTTTTCGCATCCGGCTCCTGTGAATCCCGGCGGGCAGGCACAGCGGCCGCTGACGTGGTCGCAGGGCGCTCCCGGGGGGCAGGCGCAGCGGCCGGCACAGCTCTTCCCGAAGGACCCAGGCAGGCAGGCTGGGGGGACACGGGGAGATGCAAGGCTCACAACTGGATCGCGAGTTAATGCCTAGAAGTGTCAGCTCAGAGGCCCCAGTGCAAAATTTATTTAAAGGTTTAGTGTGCAGTGCCAGCCTGCTGAGAAAAGCCTGAGACAATTTCCTCCTGAATAAAGGAGTTAGGATGCTGTGTGCTGACGGGGAAGAAGCTCCTCTCCCGGTTGCTGTGGGAGCCCCGGGTGTGGGGCGATGCGGCTCTCACCTTTCTCGCAGCGCCGGCCCCTCCAGCCACTGGGACACTCACAAGTGCCCGTGATGTGATGGCACGGCACCTTGTCCCCGCAGTCACAGCGCTCCTCACAACGGGCCCCGAAGAGGCCCTCCGGACAAGCTTAGGGATGCAAACACAGGCGAGATGACAAGTCAGGCACCAGGGGACAGTGAGGGTCATCAGCCAGCAGGATGCACCCAAGTAAGGGAAATCTTGAGCCAAGCAAACTGCTTTTTGTGCACTCTAATGCCTAAATCAGTGTGAAAGTCTCTTTTTAACCACACCAAATGTTTGGGAAGTGTTATGGCTAGCACTGTTTGAGGACAGTTGGGTGCCAGCCATACATCATCAATCGCAGCTGCGATCATTTGGTTTTGCTGCTGCTTCTGTCGTCACAGGAGGACCCGGTGCCTAAAGCACTGCACAACAGCGTATCTGCAGTACCAGTGTCTTCCAGAAGTCAGCACTACAGGTGCAAAAATCTGCGAACTCAGTTTACACTTCTGTTTCATGAATGAATACAAAAAAAAAAAAAAAAAAAAAAAATCAGTAACTCCCCGCACAACTGTCAAAACCGGCTGCTTGTTCCTGCAAGGGCTGAGTTTGCATTGGTGGCTGTGGTGAGAGCAGGGCTGCACAGCATGCAGCAGGTAGGCATTTGCGCGGTCATGCATTTTGAAATATGGCTCATTAGGAGGCCAAAGAGAGGATTTGAGCTTTGTTTGTTTGTTTGTTTAAAAATATATATAATTGGGAATGGACTTTTTTATTCATTTGTATCTGAAGTAAAGTCTAAAAGTAAGACTGAAGGCAAATCGGTGTCCAGCCCAAACCATGGCACCCTCACTAGTTAAAGCACCCACCTCAAACAACACCCCACGCCCCAAAACCCTGATGCCCGCCCCAAAACCCCAACATGCACCCCAAACCCCCGCCACCCCCCCCCCGGCCCTTTGGGGAGGGCAGAACCCCAGCCCTCAGGTCTGCCCCTCGCAGCACCCCAGGTCCCAGCCCCCTCGCCGCAGCCCCCCGGCGCTCCCCCTGCAGCCCCCACTCACGGCTCTCGCAGGCGGTGCCGGTCCAGCCGGCAGGGCAGAGGCAGTGTCCGTGGTGGTTGCAGAGCCCCCCGTGCTGGCAGGCGCAGTGCTGCCCGCAGCCAGCCCCGTGTCGCCCCTCGGCACAGGCTGGGATAGAGCACAGGGCAGAGCCGTCATCCTGTGCACGTTGTCCCTTCAATGCCAGTCCCAATGGGACTGGTTGGTGGTGGAACCCATCCCCTGATGCTGCTGGTTGTGTCCTTACCCAGCTCACAGGCCAGCCCAGTCCAGCCTGCAGGGCAGGCACAGTGTCCTGTGGCGGGGTCGCACGTCCCCCCGTTCTGGCACAGGCAGCGCTCGTGGCAGCGTGTCCCGTAGAAACCCTGCGGGCATGCTGAGGGGAAACCAAGGCAAAACCCATCAGAAAACAGCCCTGACTGCACGCCAAAGGCAAACCCTAGCCTTCCGAGTGGTAGGTGGGCATGAAATGAAGATGCTGCTGCTTGGGATGAGCCAGGAATTGAGCTAGCAGCCCATTTCTAGGTAGCACTGAGTCTGCCTAGCTCCCCGTGTGAAGCCATTTAGTATTTTAACCTGCCCAGGTAGGAGGCAGTGAAGAAAGGGACCTAGGTGGAAACGGGACTGAAAAACCCCTAAACCTGAAGCCAAACCCCAAACACGCCCTTCTTCCCCCAAACCAGTGCCTGGTTGAGTTGAAGGCAGGAGGAAGCCTGTGGCTAGAGGTAAGAGCTGTAATTAAACCAGACTGGGCAACGCTGGAAAAACAGCCTATGCTGCAGGGCTGGGGCTCGGCCTCCAAACCCCGTGCTTCCAGTGCCGTGGTGGTGCGGGGAACTGTGCTCCTCGTCCTGCGGGAGGCTCGCAGCCTGGGGTTTTGTTGTTGCCTGCCCTGCTGCAATTAGTGCGAGCTGGGAGGTCTCAAAGGGGGATGTGCTGCAGCACTGCCGGCCTGCTCTGGAGCAGGTAAGGGGAGGAAGAAGGCATGTTTTAGGAACTGTGCTCCTGTTTCTGGGGAGTTTGTTAGAGACAAGCTGGTGTAAAAACACTGAATTTAAATACCCCAGTGGTCTGCCTGATCATTCAGAGCCATCTCATCTGGGGTGGAGGCAAATACAGGACACACAAACTGCTGGGTGAGCTCATCAGCCATGAGAGATGCTCAGGTGGTTCTGAGCAGCAGAACCTTATCTTCCAGACCTTGATAGTGCTGGTACTTGGCAGCGAAAAAAGCCATTTAAACACATGAGTAACTGCTCTCACGCACAATTTCACTGAGCCCTGCCTGAAGGCATTGCTGACAGGGCGATGTCCAGCACACTGGGTGAAGGCGACCTCTTGTTTCTGTCTTGTGAAAGCATCAGTGAGGGTTGCACTAGGTATGATCTTGCTTGGAGTCTTGCCTTGCTATCACCTGTCTCTGCTTTTTGTAGCTGCTACTCCACAGAAAGCTCCAGCCCGCATACATAAATGGCACTTTATCACCCGTGGACAGGGTGGGGAGGTGGCCCCAGGAGCATTACCTTGCTGGCACGTGGGCCCCATCCACCCGGCTGCACACAGGCACCGGCCGCTGATGTGGTCGCAGGTGGCGTTGTTGAAGCAGCTGCACGGCTGGCTGCAGTCCTCGCCGTACCTGTCCTCCTGGCACGCTTCAGGGGATCAGAAGTAGGCACAAGAGTTAATACCGGTATGAATTACAGCATCATGGCTCCTACTATGGTCCCACTTGTCTGGGGGAAGAAGCAGAGACCGACTGACTGAAGCGGGCAGTAGCTGCTTCGGGCTGCTTGTGTGGCTGGGATTTATGGTGTTACAAGGAGAAATAATTTGTGGCTGACATTCAAAGAGCCAGACATACACAGGCACTGTGGTTATCCTTAACATTACCACGTTTATCTGCTATTGAACCGTTCTGCCAGGTGCCCAAGCCCACACTATGTTCAGGACATGCTCAGTAAACAGGGAACATCTGCCCAAAAAGCCCCCCGAGGATCTGCTTCAGGTAAACACCGGGTAACCCAGGCCCAAAGAGCCCTTGAATTGTTTTAGTGTGCAAAGTTTGGCTACGGTGTGTAAGAACAGAGCCTCTTCTGAGATTTTTGGTATCCCCTCCATGAGACATAGCGGATGTGGTACAAGGACATTGCCTGTCCTGGCATTCAGATTTCTGGGCACACGTGAAAACAGCTGCAGGAGTGACAATGGCTCAGCCAGCATCTCAGTGCCTCCCTCGGGGCCTGGGATAATGCGAAGTTATGTAGGGCACGGGATGGTGGGGGGCACCCTCTCTGTTTGGCAGGGCTATTCTTAGCACAAACATACAATCGAAAGGACACGAACTAGAACATGCCTCTGAGAGGGAAGCCAGCAGGGTGGCAGGGGGCTGCTATGTCTGCTGACAATCTCCTTCCTCCCTTGCAGAAAGATTTAAATGTGGTTGTTAATGCCCTGAGCACAAGCGACTGCATTAATTCTTCACGCCTCATGCCAGAGCAGCAGCAAAGCTGCGTGCATCCTGCAAAAAACGTGTCCACTTTTTTTTTTTTTCCACTTTTATTTTTGTTTTTCCCTCTCATGTTTGGGTCATCAGTGCCAACACTTCATGAAAAAAACTGCAGAATTTTCTGTGCAGTGAGAATTTCTTCCAGGGTGTTTATCTTTGGTTGTGTACTTTTGTCGGCAGTTTCAACTAAACATATGCACATAGGAAATGCGTGTGCACAAGCACACACATGCACACACGTATTTGTAGCTGAAGCAGCCGGCGAGGCCGCACGAGGCCACACACACTGTGGTCTGCACAGATCCAGGCTCCTCTCTGACGTTGCTCTGGGTGAGGAGCAAAGCTTATTTCCTACTGATGGACACGTTGAACCTAACGTTCAAGAGCAACATCGCTGTGTTTATGCTTTTTGGTCAAAATACTTCTGTGCCACACAGAATTAACTTCCACACAGAGACCTGACCCTCTGCTTTTTGTGCTCTACCAGCACAGGGCAAGGCCAGGGCTCCATGTGCAGGGCCGCGGAGACACCTACTGTGGCCACGGGACACTTACTGTGGCCATGGGACACTTACTGTGACTGCAGCGGGGACCAGTCCAGCCAGGAGGGCAGTGGCACTGCCCCGTGATGTGGTCACAGCTGGCTCCATTCAGGCATTCGCAGGCTTCCCGACACTCGATGCCATAAAAACCGTCTGGGCAAGCTGTGGAAAACACAAGTCTCAGAAGGTCTCAGAAGGTCTCCATGCAGAAATCCAGCACCAGGAGTGCTCCTGGTGAGGCATAGCGCACCAAGACCCGGTGTACAATGTGTGCATACACACAGGCAGCCATGCACGCTCTCCTTGTCTATGTTTGCTCAGTCTTTTTTTTTTTCTTTTTTTTTCTTTTTTCCCCCCAGACCTTTTCCCTTCAGAATTAAAAGCAAATACTTGTGGGCATGTGGCCTTCCCTGTCACCACCCTGCTGTCTTCCCTGTGCCGTGAGGGGGTCCCAGGAGGACGACAGCCCCTCGGCAAGGGGACTGGGGTCTATGGGAGCCTCCAGCAGCTCACAGCCCCTGGGGTAGGTACATACGGTGCTCGCAGAAGGTCCCCCGCCAGCCCGAGCTGCACGTGCACGCCCCGCTGACGTGGTCACACGCAGCCCCGTGCTCGCACTGACACCGGTGTCGGCAGCTGGCCCCGAACCATCCTTCTGGGCACCCTAGGAGGCAGAAGCAAAAGGCATTGAAGAGCCCGGCCCTGCTGGGAGCTGTGCTAAGCAGGGAGCTCAGGCAGGGAACGGGACGACAGGATCTGGCCACTGCTTTTCTAAAATCAGGGGGCTCCTCACAGCTGTGTGCCCACAACACCCAGCCACCCACCCACCGGCACAGCACCACGGAGAGCCACGGGGATTGCCTTTCTGCACCCAAACGCCTCCCACAGCACCCACCCAATGCCTCCCCAAAACCACAAAACCCAAACATGTGTCCTATGCCCTGGCTCGGGCAGCTCGCTTGCTGCACTCACGCTTCTCGCAGCGAACACCGGTGTATCCGGCATCACAGGCGCAGCGCCCCGTCACCGCGTCGCAGCTCCCGTCACTGCTGCTGCAGTTGCAGGTGTTGGCACAGCCAGGGCCCCAGCGACCCCCATCACAGGCTGCAACGGGAGGGAGCACGGCCTCAGTGCCACCCCTCGGACAGCCCCTCGATGGGCAAGGGCATGGGAACAGCTCTTCTTCCCCCTTGAGGTTTTATCCCATTGCTTCAAACAGAAGGCAGAAGGGCTAATAAAGGGCTAATGGACTGTGGGTCTGCAGCAGACGCTGTGGGGACTGAGGGAGTGATGCTGCACGAGTGTGGGATTGCCGTGATTGACCCCTGGTGTCCCCTACAAGCGACGAGCAGTGAGCAGAGGGCACCGTACCTCTCTGGCAGTCGTGGCCCGTCCAGCCGGGTGCGCAGCTGCACGTCCCCGTCACAGGATGGCAATGTCCCTCGTTCCCGCAGCTGCAGCTCAGCTGGCAGGCCGGGCCGTACCAGCCGGGTGGACACACTGCCAAGGCAGAGACATGAGCTGCGAACCTGCTGTGAGCCTGGGGCACGGCACTCGCTGCCACCACCCCAACACTCAGCACCGTGACCCCAGCACTCAGCACCACAACCCCAGCACTCACCGTCCTGGCAGCGGCTGCCGGTGAAGCCTGGAGGACACATGCACGCTCCCGTGGCGGGGTCACAGCTGCCGTTGTTGGCACACTCGGGACACAGCTCCTGGCAGCCGAGGCCCCAGTGGCCTTCGGGGCAGGCTGGAACAGAGGCAGAGGGAGCACGGGCGGCTCAGCACCTGCACCAAGCAGTGTGGGCAGGGCGAGAGCTGCCAGCAGAAGCCGTGCTGGCTTCCTCCATCCAGCAGTATGGCAGGACCACAGCGTGGTCTGAGCACCCTGAAGGCATGCCAGGAGAGGTGCTGCTAACCAAGGGGCAGGGGGCTAGAACCTACAGCAGTGGGGCAAGCGTGAAACAGCTGGTTTCTTGTGCACAGCGGTGAGTTCCCTGTCTTGTTCGTGCCCAGGCTTTATGCAACGCCCGTGCTTTGGTTTGGGAGCACATGGCTAGGAATAAGGACAACACTGTCCCGTTTGTTTTATAAACAGCACGGGAGTCCTCAGTAAGTGCTGGTCTGACCTCACGCCAGGGTTCTCATGTCAATTTTGGATTCGCATCTACTGCTGGGGAGCCACAACAGCTCCTTGCTGGAAATAGTGTTTCTGGCCAAGTGCCCTCAGAGCCGTTGTCACACTGCTAGCAAGCATGCTGCTCCACGCTTCGAGGAGCTGCCTTCAGCTGCGCAGGAGACACAGGCTGCTAGAACTGATAAAAGCAGGGCAGGACGCCTCGTCTGAGTGCTGCGGGGCCTGGAGTCAGCTCAGACTGCATGGTGAGCACCGTGCACATGTGCTTTTGTTGCTCAGATGAACTATTACGAGCAGGACATCCATACAGGACTAATAACTTCCAGCTGCTGTAATGCTATATAAGTGCGTAAAAGTTTTTAATTTAAAATTCTCTCATTTTCTTGAAGTTGAAGGATAATTTGGTAAAGGCAATTAAAAAATCCACAACTGTAAAGCAAGATTCCTTGCCTATGTTAAGGACTGCAACAACTTAAAAGATCTTCGTCTTTTTTATTGTACTTTGTTTGCTTCCTTGCTTGTGCTGCCTTCAACTCCAACAACAGAGCTAAGCTAGCTGAGGTTATTGTTTAAGACTTACCATCAAAAGTTGCATTTTTTCTAAATTTCCATGGAGATGGTCCTAATCACATTAGATGTTTTTAAAACAAATTTTACCAGAAGAAAAACAACAGCCCTATACCTGAGCCCCGGGCTCAGCGCCTCGGCTCCTGTCGCCTCCTCACCTTGGGCACAGTCGTGTCCTGTCCAGCCCGCCGAGCACACGCACTCCCCGGTGGCGCGGTCGCAGGGTGCCCCGTTGCAGGAGCAGGGCAGCAGGCAGCCAGCTCCAAACCTGCCTTCCGGACACTCTGCATTAGAAACAGCAGCAGGAGAACCGTGGGTTACTGAGATGTGGTTGTGGAGGGAACATTCACAGGCAGACAATGGTCAGAAGCCCTGGGTGCTGCGAGAGATCCGCTCCCCAGTCCCTGACCGAGGCTCTGCATGCCTCAGCGTCAAGGGACACTGGTGTAAAGCAGTAAAGAAGGAGCATCCTCACCCAGGGGAGGAGTAAGCGCTTTTCCTTCTTGCTGCTTCCAGTGCTAGAGTGATGCTGCTGGCAGGAGAAAGCTCTGTTTGCTTTCTGTGCCCCGTGATACAGTCAGCAGCTAAACGCATGCAGGCTGAGTGTCTCAGGCCCAGAGATGCTGAAAACCTAGCTGAGCCCCCTGAAGCACTCCATGCTTGCAGTCCTTTTTGCTTTCTGAAGCCAATGTTTCAAAGGTTCTGGCAGATACAAATGCACCAGCATTCATAATTAATGGAGGAAAAAGCACACTAGCTTGTAGATTTCAAGTGACACAGTGGAGTTTTTGTTATTCCTGCTCTGTGCTAATTGATGGCAGATGTTTGTCTTTACCCTTTAATCATTTCCAGATCCGAACAACAGCCAAAAGCCTACTATTTCTATACAAATATTTGTGTTATTTCCTGTGACTCCCCCCTACAGGCTCAAGCTCCTTTCTTATTCTTTTTAAAAATATCCCTGGCCGAACGTGCCGAGTCCTGGCAAGCTGCGGCTGCGCGGGCACCAAGCATCCCGCCACGTGGAGGACCTGGACTGGGGGCTCCCTGGGCTGCTGCAGGGCCACCAGCATCTCCCCTCCCTCCGGCCATGTTCTGCAGAGGGAAAGCCTGTCTATGGAAGGGGTGGCATTAATTGGTGCAGGATTCACCTGCAGCACCATCGCTGTGCCTGCTCTGTGTTGCACGCCAGGCTCTGCAGCAAGGCCAATGAGCCCAGAAGGAGGACCAAGACCAACCCTGCCTTCATCAGGGCCAGGCAGCTTGGGCAGGGAGGCTCCTGCTCCTCATCCCTCCCCACTGCACACTCGGCTGCACAGTGCTTCATTTCTGCCTCTTCTTAAACCAGAAGCCAAGCTACCCCATTCCTCAGTATGAGGATGTTAGGGAGGGAGAGCAGACTGCAGGCATGTGGCTTAGCAAAAGAAACAGTTCACTGTCATTTGCTTTGAACAAAGAACAGAGAACCAAGATTGATGTTACCAGAAGTAAAACTTGTTTTGTTTCCTCAGAACTGCGCATGATGATCTGCAGCTTTTGCTCTGACCAACAGAACAGCTATGTTCTATCAGCTATGGTGTTGTGCAAGATAATCACATGCTAGTAACTTAATTAGGGTAATAGTTATAATTTCTGAGTTGGGTGTGGATGGAATGTTTGGGCAAATGTAAGTCAGTGCAGAAACGCCTGGGATGCTCAGATCGAAATGCAGATGCCGAACACCAGCTCCTGGATGCAATGAGTCTTCTCTGAGTGCAGCATGTCAGATGCTACAAACGTCCAGCTTTGCACATTTTTGGTTGGATCCCACCAGCTGAAGTGTGATTGAGAAGGAAGGAACCTCACAAGATGGGAGCATGGTTTTCAGTGGCTGCTCAGCTCCGAGGCTGGCACAAGCTATTATTTTCCAGGAACTGTGTTCGTGCTTTGTAATCATCACCTCAACTTTCACACCAATGACTCATTGCCTTTAGGTACACTCAAACACCTTTGCAGGAAGAAAATCGAGCTCTCTGACAGCTCACCTGTCTCCCAGGATCTTAAAAATCTGCTCCTTCAGTGCTATACTGCACGCCCGGAGCTGTGTAGTTCAGTTATCACACTGCCAACTGGCCTTTATGTGACGAGCAGAGAGCTGCTCTGGAGGGCTCATACGGAGGCAGAAGTTTAAATCCTAATGTGAATGAAGAATAAAATTTTCTTTCACACTTGCAGATCAAATAGAACTTCAATATGGGATAGTGAACGGAATGGAAAATATGATACCATTCTCCTGGGGACTGATTGCCTGGAAGAAAAAAGACATCAAAGGGAGGAAAAAAGATAGCTAGATAACTATCACCTTCATCTGCAAAAGCAGAGATGCCCAAGTGGCAGGATAAAGTGAGACCTTGTTCTTTTCTGAATAAGGATCATTATGCCTGAGAATTCCTGTTTCCTTGCTCTTCAGAGATCACAGGGTTTTCACAAAGACCTGCGAGTGGCAGCTCTTGTGTCATCTGAAGCCATTTCAAATTTCCACTCACTAGATCTGGGCTAGGAGGTCTGAAAGTCCAGACAGAAACGTGGAAGTCCTTTCATGTTGTTTTGCAAAGGAATGGTTTGTGTGTGGGAGGAACACTGGGTGTACACAGCTCCTAGAGAGTGTGCAGGCTGGGGAATCTCGGAGTGCTCCAGCAAGAAGCAAGGGCTTGGGACACGGGCGCTGTGAGAGACAAAACCCCTCCAGCTGAGCTTCTGGAAGTCAGAAAACCTTCAGAGAAGGAAGGAAGAAGTAAACAGGAGCTAAGGACTGGGTCCCTGCTGCAGCGTCTGTGTGTCACAGCACAGCAGCGACCACCCAAAGCCAGGAGAGCATCGCTAGTCCAGCAGCAGCACCTCTTATCTCCGAGCATCATCACACAAAAAGAAGCTTACGTTTGCCTTGCAGGGCCCTTCTCTTCACATGGCCTTACCTTGGTCACAGTTGTCCCCATGGTAGCCCTGGGGACACTCCTTCCTGCACTCTCCGGTGACGTGGTCACAGGGCACTTCTGGGGTGCAGCTGCATTTCTTCCTGCAGCCATCTCCATAGTAGCCAGGGTCACATTCTGTTAACAAGGAGAGTGAAAAGAAAAGGTCTGATGTTAGAGGCTGGGAGAGGCAGCAGCACTGCACAGCACCCTGCTGAGCCAGCAGCTGGGCACAGCTCCAGCACCTGCTTTTACTGCCAGGATCACTTCCCTCTGATAACAACTTTTGCTCCTAATCGAAGCAGCAAGAAGCAAAAAGGTCTTAGGAGGATGGAAAGTGAGCTGAGCTTACCCCAAGGAAATCAGTTAGGGGAAAAGAGGCTGCTGGAGGAAGGAGAGGGATGACAGTAAGTGCTCCTGGACAACTCACCCTTCTCACACCGTGTGCCGTGGTAGCCAGGCTTGCATCGGCAGGAGCCATCCCTCTTGTCACAGTCCTGCGTGTTCTGCTGCACACACTGGCACTCCTCAGAGCAACCGGGGCCAAATGCCCACTTGGGGCAAGCTGGGTAGGGAGGAGGAGGAAAGCAAGTGACCCGGGAGGTCAGATAACACAGACCGGGGACAGAACCATTGCCACCACCCAGCACTGACCCTTTACAGGGACAGAACCTAAAAGGGCTGCAGTCTGAGAATAATATTCATCTCGTAATGAAGGTGTGGACACACATACCTAAATGGCAGTACCGTCCGTACAAGCCAGGATCGCACAGACAGGCGCCATAAATCCGATGGCAACGACCACGGTTGGCACAGTTGCATTTCTTCCTGCATTGTTTCCCAAAAAATCCTTTTGGGCACCCTGTTAACAAATAAAGAGAGATTTTCTGGGTGGATGAGGAAATGTGGGTCTGTCATTCTACGTCCATCAGAACACACGAAAAACACATAGCAAAACCAGAGTCATGTGCCATCAGCAATGAACTTAGGCAAAGGCTGAAGTGAGTGTGGAATTGCTTTCTGATCACAAAATGTGCTTGTGTCCCTGTGCAACACGTAATGATAAGAGTGATCAGATTCTCTGCATCAGCTCCAAATCGAGCCAATCCCTGTGGCAGTACAGCCTGTCTTACTCGCCTGCCCTTCTGCAGCCACCTGCGGTGTCCCTGGGGCACCCGTGGGTGCTGAGCCTTGCTGGGAATGGCAGCGCTGTGCTGGTAACCTGACTGCAGGGCTCCAGGGAGCCAGTTCCGCTGTACGTGACCATGAGGCTGTTCCTATCAATAAGCAACAGTGGTGTTTGCACTGCTAAGGGAATACAAGGATTGCTCTTTCTCTTTCATGCTGAAGATCCTAATATTAGAAGCAGATGGCAGACGCTCCATGTCAGCAGAAAACTGCAGCCAGCGTCTGGCCAGGCAGCCGAAGCCTACCCCTGCGGCTGCAGCATCAGGCTGAAGAGCAGCAAGTTCCACCCTGGGACATCAAATCACTTCTTCGATGCTTGTGTTAATCTTACCTGCCCGTTCTTTCCCTGTACCCCTTGATCACCTCTTTCCTATAGAAAGAAAAGGTCCGGGTACCTCCAGCATTCATTAATAGTCTGCCTCAGTCTCCTCCTTCAATAATGGTTTCCATATGCTCCGAACCGTTTGTCTGCAGCCACTTTGTCTGAATCCCTTATTGTTTCACTGCTTCTGTGTTTTTAGATTTTAACGCTTTGGGAGAGAGAAACAAGGAGCTAGATGGAGCAGGGATGCATCAGGGTCCCTCAAACACTGGGATGATCCAACGATGCTTTCAGCCAGCGACTCCAAAGGGACTGACACAAGGCTGTGTAGAAAACCTCCCAAGGCCTCAGAGAAACCCAGCAGGAGCATCTGATGGCATCAGGCATGGCTGGGCACCCACTCACCAAATCTCGGCAAAAGCCCTACTGGCATAAGGAGAGAAGGGAACACAGAACCCTGCTGTCCCCCCTCTGCCCGGGCTCTTACCGTCCTCGCAGTGGGGCCCGGCCACGCCAGGCGGGCAGCGGCAGGCGCCTGTGCTGGGCTCGCAGGTGCCCCCGTTCTGGCAGCGGCAGGTCTGGCTGCAGCTCCTCCCGAAGGTGCCGGCCGGGCAGGCTGGGGACAGATGGCAGAGATCAGCGGGATGCAGCACTGCTCCCGTGCCACTGGAGCAGGGCAGCAAGGGGCTACGAGGAGAAGGCTCAGCTGTTTTTGGCAGCAAGCGTTTTGCCTTCTTGGGGCACAAGAGCAAACAGCAAATTAACTGAAGACATTGGATTTTCTTAACTTCAGTTCCTTACTTTGGTTGCAGACATAACCTACCAGCAGACTTTAACTGGGCCACTAGAAAAGCAGATAAATTCTTTCTCAAGCACAAGAAGGCTTCTACTTATGGCAGAAGTTTATGGGAAGAGACACTAAAAGGGTTCTTATTAATACTGTAAATATTTTTTGCATATTTTGAATGCAAAGCCTAATACACTGGCGTTAGGTTTACATGCAGCTGGACACTAACTCAGATTTAACATCAAATATGTATATTTGCAGGTTTGACCCACAGACTAAAATGCCTTAGGGTCTATTTGGGAATGAGAAGTGGGAAACTGGGCATTTTGGCTGGTGCCTGGAAGTCAGGCTTTGCCAAGATAAACACAGCAAATAAAAGCAAGAGAAGCAAAGGGCTCCAGTGCTACATTCAACCTAGTGGAGGTTGGTGCATTCTCCTCTTTTTTGCCTGGATTTTGTCAAGCAGGGCTGGCAGGGCAGCCATCCTGCCCCACTGCAGTGTCACTCACTCTGGTTGCAGAGCAGCCCGCTCCAGCCGGCCAGGCAGTCGCAGCCGGTCCCCTCGGCATTGCACGTGCCCCCGTTCTGGCAGTCCTCGCACGTCAGGCTGCAGTCAGGGCCGAAGGTGTTCTCCAGGCAGACTGCAACAGGAGGAGCCGTGGTGAGACACCGTCCCCAAGGCTGTTCCAGCAACTCGGGGAACTTGGGAAGAGAAACCCTGACGTTACAACCCCCAGCAAAGCTAACAGCATCTGTGCTGTACAAGGGGTCTGTGTGCACAGGAAGGGTACCTGATGTATGCTGCTGGTGTGCCCAGCACGTGTGGTTAATTCTGTAGGCTTACAAGGAAAAGTATACCCCTGCTGTGAAATGCCCACCAAATTTTTCTGAAAGGGTGTGCTCTCCTCTTGCTTCCATCTCTTCCTCCTCTTCTTCATAATCCTCGTTAAAGAGCTGGGTGAATTCATCCCGCAGGATTGCGACATGAGGGATCGCGCGGATAACGGGGTGCTGAGCATCCAGAGCTTCCACTGGGTCATCTATGGCTAGGGAAGCAGTCATGGAGATTACAAAATCAGGGGGTGGAAAGAGGAAAGAGTTCATGTGAGGGGCAGATAACGGGGCAGAACCTGTGTGATAAGCATGGGGAAAAAAGAACACATCTGTATGGGGTTGGTGCATCTGATTTGGTGTGCTGTGCTCTGCCGATCTCTACATCAACACCTCTAAAATAGCAATCCATTCATTTCTTCCACTCAGACTTTTGCAGCTTATTTCCTTGTTTTGGATAGAATGTGGCACAGCCAGCTAAGTGAGAAACTTTGCTCCTAGCCTGGATGGGCAGCTTGGGCTGCCCGGGTAACTGGGACCGTTGCTACACCATTGCCTTTGCCCTGCAGGTTTTCTGGCCAGAGCCACTCAGCTTCCTTGCGTTTTCAGATAAGTTAGCCTTTCTCTAGAAAATCTAACAAGACTGCCCATCTAACAAAAATAAACAATGCATTTCAGCTTGGTTCTCCTTTAGGAATTATTATGTGTCAGTTTCAGATACCAACTCTCTTCCTTTGCAGGGTGACAAGGGTTAAAAATCATGCAATCAAGGTAAGCACAGGCACTTGGAGCAGGGCTGGCACAGCTATAAAAGTGGGCAGGGCACAGCAGGGTAGGGCTAGCACTCTGCTGGGGTGGGGAGGCATGGGGTGCTGCTCCTCTGGGTGCAGGCACTACAAGCTCTGCCAGGAACAGGGAGCTGGGCAGAGCTGGGGGGTCACTTAGGCTCTAAGAAGAGGATGGGTGCTGGGTGCCCTGCTGAGCACACTGGGTGGCAGTGTGCTTGGGGGTGTAATAAGGAGGCCACTACTTAAAGAAAATCCACTGTTTATTATATGGAAAAAACTGTAGAGGTGGGTGACTGGAAAGGGTTAGGTCCTTTGGTTAGTGTGGGGTCAGGACAGCAGGCTACAATAAATGTAGCTGTGCTAAAATCCCTAGGCTTCTTTGAAAAGCTGTGTGTGGCACTGCTGAAACTGGCACAGTGCTACTGGGGAAACTTTCTGCTGCTGCTCACAAGTGCTGTGAGAGTAGTGAGTGCCTGCACATGTGGGTCCTGTGCCTGGAGGGGATGGGGACAGGGTGCTAGCAGCCCAACATGCAGCACTTACAGATGCAGCCCCTTCGGTCTTCATCCAGTTTGTATCCTATCCGGCAGCTGCACTGAAAAGACCCGAGCTGGTTCTGGCACATGTGCTCGCACCCACCGTTGTGTGAGGAGCACTCATCCACATCTAAAAAACAAGGGGGTTGCAGGGTGTTTGCAGAGCAGTGAGCAGGCTGCATGAAGCCAGCTGACCCCAAACGTTAAGGGAGGCTACCAAGTGACCAGGGAGCCCTAGGCTTCCAAATATTGAGCACTAAACTTAAGCTCGCTTCTCTAGCTAGTTGTGTAGAAGCAGGTGGGTAACCTTGGTTTTCACCTGTGGAAGGTTATTGGAGAGCTTTCCTAATGAACACACTCATTAGGAGGACATAAAAGCCCCAAATCTGTTCTGCTGAGAAGGCACACATCAGAGCTGACAGGATGACTGGGATGAGCTGTGAGAAACTGGAAGACATGCCTGGCTGCCCAAGAGCAGGCAGGACAACCTCTTGTTCTCTTTATGACAAGATTGCATTTGTCACTGAGTTAGCTGGGTTTTACACAGGTGCTTGTTCTCACCTATCTCTCTTCTGTGGTGAAAATTATGGTTAGTGTTCGCTCCAATATTGAGCAGACTGTAATTTGTGAATTGCTGATGCAGTCAGACCTGGGGCAACTCGCTCTGAGAGATTCCATTTTGAATTCAAAGGGCGTTCAAAAAGCCCCATGACAACACTACAGTTGTGCTGGCCTGGTGTGGGGGTTAAATAGCTGAGCTGCCTTAACACCTACTGAGGTGAGGAGGCTGACAGGACAGAGAAGGAAGCCAGATCCCCTGCTGTGCATGCACCTCGCTGAGTGGCAGTGCCGAGGTGTGCAGAGCTGTCCCTGTGATCGCATGGCCCCACAGCGCTGCTTACCTTCACAGCTACAGCCATCAGTGCTGAGCCGGTACCCAGCATGGCAGGCACACTCATAGCCTCCAGGGTAGTTGTAGCAATCCTGGTGACAGCAGTGAGAACCGCTGTCACACTCATTGATATCTAAATAAAAAACAAAGGGTGCTGGGTGTTAACATACCCAGCTCTGCAGTGCTGACAGTAATTGTTAAAATCGCTCTGTGACTAGTTCTGGTGGATTTTTGCTGATCTGTCAGCAATCCTAGCACATGCTGAGCTAGGATTTGTGCTTTCCTCTTGAAAAAGCACACTTGAAATCAGTGAGCTTCGTGCTAACCGTCCCCTTTGTAATGTGGTTCCGGGCCAAGGGGGCTCCTGAGGCCCAGAGGGAATCTACTGTGGCTGGCAGCCTGAGGTGGTTCTGTGCTCACCAGGGGAGTGGTTCCAGCCTCAACAGGAACTGGCATTTGTTTTCCAATTTGCCCTGTTACAAACATGACATACAGAAAGCTGGGAGCTGCGTGGTTCCTCCCAGCTGCACAGGAACATTCCCCAGTCTGACACTGGTGCAGGAGAGGTCTGGCTGGTGAGCACTGCAGTGAGTTTTGGACTTTTTTTGGTTATTTTTCCACAAGGGAATGCTCAGAGTAATGCAATGTCAGGTGTTTGCATCCGCTTCATGGCACTTAGAGCTCAAGGTGGGTTTCTAACACAAGTTGTATAAGTGATGGGGCTGGCAGCTAGTGCCTCATTCACATTGCTCACTTGGAAATTACACTGCTCGCTTTGAGATAATAGGCCAGACAACACACTTCATACATCACCCCTTCTAGATGTAGGCTTACAGGTATCTGAGATGTGAGCCTCTACATCTGCCAACACCTTCCTAGGTCTGTTCTAGCAGGAAAAGCTGATTAGCTCTGAGGTCAGCAGACACCATCCCAGTAGGTCTTAGTGAACCTCTTCAAGCTGAGCAGCAGCTCAGCTCTCCTTATACTTGACGTCTGTTAGTAGCTTTGTTAACCTGCTTGTTTTGTATATACATAGAGCATCTAATCTGTGGGATTCCTCATTACTTGAGACATATTTGTAAAAACAAAATGCAATGTTTCCTTTGCCTTACCAGTGCATGTCTTCTGGTCCTCCTCAAGCTGATAGCCAAAGTTACAGGTACAGACAGGGCCAGAGCTGGTGTGGTGGCATGCATGGGAACAGCCACCATTGCTGGCTTCACAGCTGTTCACAATCTCCATTTCTATCCCTGGAAGAAATGCACATTGGTTAGGATCCTGCAGTGTTCGGTGTACATTGGGTGATGCCCTCCAGCAGGCACCCACATGGAGCTTCACTTCTTGAGCCCCTTGCGTGTGCCTTTTTGTGCTCATAGCCCTGCTGAGGCCAACAAGCTGCAGCAAGGAAAGGATGAAAATAGCTCTGCACAGAGGCTACCACTAGGCTGGGAAGCCCAAATAACAAAAATAAATGGACGGATCCCAGGCAACGCCCCATGTGGCCTCTGTGGGCCTGACTTGTGGGGCAGGCTCCGGACAGGCCCTGAGATGAAGCAGACTGCAGACAAAGCTGCTTCCATTCCTGTCAAGCTGCAGGATGTGCTGCCAACCAAAAGTTGGCTCAGCCTTCACAAGTACAGTGCTGTTCTGATGCCAGCTAGGAATAGGAGCAGCAGAATGCAGCAACTGCAGAAACCTCCAGATGCCTGCAGCTAGAGAAGCTAGCTAGGGACATGTCAGAAATGGCAGGCGCAAACATCAACAGCAGCCACGTATCTCAGCTTGGCAAAGCTTATGTAAACTCCGTAGTCTAGTTAATGAAGCCTTCCTAAACTAAAAGGAACTTGTACCATGGAATTTTAATTCAGTCTTGAAACTCAGAAAAAGCTTCTGCCTAAAAGAGCATTTTTGGTGCACTCAGACCCAAGAAGGATGAAAGAAGGGGAGCTTGATGTTCCCCAGTGGGTCTGTGCATGTCAAAAACAAAAGTTGTTCTGTGGTGGAAAGTTTATCTTTCAGATTTCACAACAAGTATTTATTCCTTCTGTTTTCCCCTTTCTTACTGATGCATACTAAATACCAAAGCCAGGCCTTTGCACAGGAGATATTAAAAAATGTGGAGGCGGGGGAACATTGCTCATACAAGAGCTACATAAATCCTGCAGCTAAAGGAGAGGTATTGCCAAGGCCTATGGCAGTCACAACTGTCCTTTCCCTTCTGGATCAGCCATGTCAGAACAAGAGTGGGGCTTCTTTTTCTGCTGCTCAAAGTGACCCTCCAGGGCTAGCATCACCTACGTGGAAAGCCCAGACTTGAGCAGCAGTAACTGTTAGGTTTCTGGTCACCCGTGGGCCAATTGGCTCTGGGCAGAAAGAGATAATTGTCCCTGCTGGGACACTTGATGCTAGGTGAAGAGGTAGCTAAGATTTATTAGGCATAAACCTGACTTTCTAATCCAATACTCAATGCCTTCTAAGACCCATTTCTGGTCTGCAAAGCCCTACCTTCCCATTCCCCCAAAAGCAAGGTGCCTTGGCAGGCTCCTGGTGAGAGCTGAAGCCACTGCACAGGTGGAGCATCGCAGCTTCCAGTGACACTGGCTGCCTGCACTGGGATGGCTACGGAGGCTTTCATCTGTGAGGGCTGCTAGCGCTACATGCTGATAGCTTCACTTCAGACCCTGCTGATGTGTATTAGCTGAGCAGAGACATATGCACAATCTGGCTCATTCTCACACAAAACTGTTTATTTCCTTTCCTGATGGTAGCAGATGTGATCACATCATTAGTTCAATTCCTTCTTCAGTTACACATCTGCAGCTGACCAAACTCATCCAATGAGGTCCCCAGGAGCAGGAGTTAGCCTTTTTGGAGCCAAATGACCCCAGATAAATCGCCTAAGCTAGTGAAATTAGCTTCATGGTAACTTTAAATATTAGAAGTTCTTATCTTGGTGGAAGAAGTGAATGGCCCCAAATCTGCTGGTGAAGGTTGCTGTGACTCAGTCCCACCAGCTCACAGAAAATGGTGCACAAATGGTGCCAGCTGCAGTTTCACCTCTTTCTTCCCTTTCCAACCTACAGAAGCGACCCTGCTTCCCTCCCCACCTGATGAGGGGGCTGCAGGCAGTACTTACGGTAGCATTGCTTGCCGTCCGCCCCCAGCTCATAGCCCGGGCTGCAGGTACATTTGAAGGAGCCACGGGTGTTGAGGCACTGGTGAGCACACATGGCCAGGCCTGCCAAACACTCATTCACATCTGCAAGGGATGAGCAATTAGAAAAAGCAGGTTGTGTGGGAAATGTTCTTTCAAAGTAACAAGTGTTTACTTTCTTTGAGTTTTTCCAGCAATTTCTTGCACCCTAAATCCTTCACTGGGGCCCAGACCAATGCTGTTAAGAGTCCAGAACTACTGTGAGGCTTCCAGGGAAATCCCATCACGTGAAACTCAGGTGTTGGTCCCGATCCTCGAGCAGGGCTCCTGGGCAGATCCCAACCAAACCTCTTCATGCTGCCCCTCTGGGAGACTCAAGCCTCACTCCATTAAATTCATGAGCTGGCATTTGCTAAGGCTGAGCACTACTTTAAACAGTGAGAAAGTTGTTTTTCTCCACAGAAGCTCTACTGCGGGGCACTTACCTTCACAGGCCTTGCCATCGGGCGCCAGGTTGTAACCAGGGTGGCACTCGCAGCGTGCGGCCCCACGGTGGTTGTGGCACTGGTGCATGCAGCCCCCGTTCCTGTCAGCACACGGGTTCCTCACTACAGGTCCAAGGGAAGAGGCAGGCTTATTTCGGACCAGTCCTATCTATTATTGGCATTATACTTATGGGGAAAACAAAGCATCAAGCAGTTACGGATAGTGAAAAAGTGTGAAGCCCATGGAAGACCTTTCTCCACCATGACATAAAATCTGCTAGTGTTTGCTGCTCTGAGCAGCTTAGAAGTTAGCCTGACTGCAGTCTCGGTGGGCCTCCAGCTCCTAAGAGTCTCCTGCTGCTGGTGGAACAGCGTAAAAGCCCACAAGGTTTAGCTATGGCTGACAGATGGGTGCTTCTGCAGATTTGTGGCCAGACACTCTTCCAGCAAACTGAGGGCTGGAAAAGATCAAATGTGGCAATGTGCTACAGGTGAGGGCAGAACTGCTATGGTGACTGTGAGGCTGTGTGTGGCCGTGAATTTAGTAGGTGAAAAGGGGAGAAGATCTCGTCCCACTGCAACATGCTGCTGTCCTCTACCTTCTCAGCAGTGTGTGCCCTGTTACCATTTCATGTATCATGTCCATGCTGCCTATGCCCCCACCCTGCAGAACAGCCCATGAGAGGGGTGCCCAGGGTGCTGTGGGGACTCACGGGCGCAGCGCTTGCCGTCCTCCCTCAGCTGGTAATTGCGGCGGCACCGGCACTGGTGCTGGGTCAGTGTCACCTGCACGCAGTCGTGCTCACAGCCACCGTTGTTCAGGGCGCACGTGTTCACCCCTGCGGGGAAAAGGACAAGAAGATCGTTGGAAAATGCGATGTCACCCAGCGAGGCTCTTTTCGGAGGGTAAGGCAAAGCTCACACATTTAAGAGCACTGCAAATGAGAATTTAAAACCAGGGCATGTCCAAACTCCGCTAAATGAAAAGTTCACAGCAAATTTGTTAAGTGTGCTAAATGTGAATGCTACTATATTACTGCTGAAATCCTCACAGGTTTGCTCAGACAGCACAGGTGTGATGCTAGTTTGACTTAATTACTGCTCAGAGAGCTGCACTTAGGCTTATTCAGATTTTCTTGTAACAAAATAACACAAAATTAAGTTTCTGGCTTCAAGCCCTGTGAAAGACACCAATCACCCAGGAAAAGGCCAAGCAGGTACCACCAGTTCTGGGAGCATTCAAGGAGAAATGTTTTCAGGTGCATCCTGCACATCCGGGCTTTGATCTGGAGTAACGCCGCCCAGCTCGGTGCTTTGGCTATGGGACCTCTGCAGGAAAGTCAAGCTGAGTGTGCTCGCCCACATCGCAGGAGACTGATGCTGAGCCACCTCCTGAGCCAGGGCTCAGAGATGTGCTGGCAGGAAATGTGATTTCCCAGTAAGTGCAGGCGGGACTGGGAATTGGGACTCCTGCCTGCTGCTCCTGGCCGTGCCACAGCATTTCTGTGTGGCCTTGCGCAAGGCGCTCTCCTGCCCAAAGGATTTCAGACAACCAGAAAACAGAAGGTTTTGCCTAGGTTACAGCAGAAAACAGATCTTATGACCAAAGATGTGGACTGCCTTTTTTTTTAAAAAAAAAAAAAAAAAAAGCTTACTTTGATTAACTAGCTTTAAAATAGCATTTCCCTTGCTCTGCCTTTATAACCCAGGACTGCTCTGCAGGATGAGCACCAAAGGCATGGTGTTTGGCTGGAGATGTCTGCACCTTGCAACCAGCATGTGGGCAGAGTTTGCCTGCAGTGATCCAGGAGCACCAACCTAGTGACATGCGGGAGAAACTTGAGCTAAGGAACAGCACAGGGAAGGACTTCCTGGGCTGACATTCACAAGCTCCACTAGATAAGGCATTCTGGGGTAATGACAAGCTTCCAAACTGATGACAGTCATCTCGTGCTGCATGGGTGGGACACAGCCAAAGCCCTGCATGGCCTGGGATGGAGATGCAGACCAGGTTCCCTTAACCAGAGGGGAACAAATAGTGGCCCCCCACAGATCTGACCTGTTCTTCACACTGTGGAAGGAACCAATGTGCTGACTGAGAAATGCTGTAAGGAAGCTAAAAACACCTCTAACGAAAGCCACGTCTCTGCAGACCAACACTTCAGGTAGTGGCAGTTCTTGCACGGCTCAGAGTGGGCAGCGTGCGTCTGCCAGCAACTTCCATTGCAAGGACTGGCTCCTGCAGAAGAGCTCATGAACAGATGGGACGAGGGCCAAAGGAACATGTTCACAGGGGAAAAAAGCAGCCAAGATATTAAATGAGATGTCAGTCTCCTGCTTTTATTACTTGTTGGTCAAATGCTTTCAGCCTTTTCCCTCTGCTATCAAAAATCCTCTCTGGACTTGAATTTAAATGGCAGGAAAACAGATTCTTCAGCTTGCTCAGTGCCTTGCATTTATCCTCCTGTTTCACCTGAGCCTTTTAGCCAACTACAGAGTTTAAAGAGTATATTCTATAGATAAAGTACTAAAATTAATTTCATTAAGCCTCTCCTGTACATTACTGCAAACCAAATATTTGGCAGGGTGTACAAGAGGGGGGGAAAAAGGCAAAACTGTATAGTTTTGTTTTGTTTTTCTGCAAATGCTTCCCCTGCAAAAAAATATGCCTTGACTCAGAGCTGAGAGCTCTCTGATTTCAAAAAGTGAACTTCCCCTCGTATGCCTCTAATTAACCAAATAACATTTTGGAGAATAAAAATGACTTAATAGGGTCAGAGTATTGCCATACACAGTGTATGGCTGGAGTGAGAACTATTGGTCTGTGTTAGCTTTGCTGACATTGTTTCCTTTAATCCATTTGGAAGGAAACAACAGAAGTACTTGACGTTACTGGAAAGTTATGGGTCAGCCTTAGAGTGCTTTAGCTTTAGCAGAGATGGGTGGTCATTGAAGATATTCTGATATATTAAAGTGTCTAATAATGCATATCCAGAAACACACAAATAATGTGTTGTTCTTGGAGTGCTTTTTAAAAAAAAATAAAGTAAAACAATGCTAAAGCCTGCCAAAACATTCCTTCTTATGGGAAAAATACTTGGCCAATCTATAACAAGCCAACACATCTCACATCTAAAATCACCTCCCAGTTTACAGTTATTCTATGAATGTGTAATCTCAATAACTGCTCTCCTTGCATACCTCTGAAAGACAAGTTTTTAGAGTGGAAAAACCCAAAGTTCAGATCCTTCCTCATTACACAATTTAAGCAGGCAGAGGATGATGACGGAAGTCCTGTAAGGTTCAATACAGCACGTTTTCCAAAAAGGCAACTTCTACACACAAGAAATCAGCCTTTCCCTGGGCTGCCTTTACCACATGCTGAGGCACGATGCCCACACAGTACCATGAGGTAGCTGTGTAGGTGGATCCTTGCAGTGGCAAAAAGTGCAAAAAGCCCCTTGCACAACATGAAGCTCTCTCCATGCATGAGATAGCAATGCTTGGCCACCACCAGCAACTTAAGCAGAACAAGAACTAAAGGGACCCCCCACTCCTGTCCCCCCAAGTCCTCCTTGCCCAAGGTCCCCAGAAGCACCAACCATGGGGCTCGACCAACACCATCTGCAGCCCACAAAGAGACATCAGAGGTGAAGTGGTGAGAACACAGGGGTCTTGCAGAGCATTTTGTGTCCCTTTGCATTTCTTTCAGTGTAAGTTATTTGCTAGCAAATTTACTCTTAGAGCCTAATAACCCCATCTGAGCCTCACGATTCTGCAACTGCACACAATGAGTAAGAGCCCTCGTGCTCCGTGTGCCTCAGCCACCGCGGGTACATTCCAGACCACGACGACTAATGGGAACCAGAAATCCTCCCCTGCCAAGAGATGTATGGATGGGGAAGGAGCCGCTGGCATCACGGCCTGTGCAGTGCTCGCAGGCTGTAAGGCGCTCGTGGCACACGCACAACGAAGGGAGCAGAGCCCCGGCGTCCTGCTGCGCTCAGCACACAGCCACGGCAAGGCAGGGGCTGGCAGGGGTGCTCCTGCAGCTCCAGAGCTTTGCTGAGATAGGAACGAATTCGAGTTTAGAACAGGAACAATTAGGAAAAACAAATGAAATGTTAACATTGTCTTGGGTATCGTTCCATCAAAGCGAGGGCCTTTAGCTCTGGGTCTCCTTAGTTGGCTTCTGGCAGAGGAACAGCCTGCAGACCTCGCTGCTGGCCTTGTTTTAATTACGGCTTTTTTTCTCTGTTTACAGAACCACTCTAAAAATATTTCCATTCCCAGATGCTTTTCCTAGCTTAACTTTTCTGTGACAATGCTGCCAAATCCAGTGTCATCTTGTACATCATGCAGCTTTTTGTAATTAGAGTTCAGACAGATTTTCCACAGATGATATTTCATCGTCTGCAAGAGGATCGCTGCTGCTGTCCCCTCTGCCTGCAGTGATGCAGCATTGCTGAAAGATGTTAAACCTGAGCCTGGCCCTCCTGGGCCCAAAGAGAGAAAAAGGGCACAAAAAGGGTTCCCCAGGCTCCCCCAGGACTGGGGAAGAGGCAAATCCAGCAGCTCTGAAGGTACCCAGGCACTTCACTGCTTTGCAAGGCAGTGCTGACACACAACTCAAGCTCCTACACATTCCCATCCCTTCAGTATCACCTTTCCTCCACATCCATGTAACCTGCCATCAGAAGCAGTGAGTTAATAGCTGAAAAATAACTGCAAACAGACATCGCTACAATTCAGCATGGCATTTGCCTTTTGCAGCTTCACACAAAGCCACTGACTCCAAGGAAGGGCTGAGTAACACCTCTGGACAAGGAGCTTGAGGTCTCTAAAATGTGCAAGTTGTCTGTATAAAACATGCAGGTTAAAAGCCCCTAAGAATTACAAAAAAATTACCTTTCTGTGCACACAGTTCAAGCCTGCGCAACCCTTGATGGCACCGTCCTTCTGTTCACTATAAATCCCTGCTATACTTGAGATTTCTTCACTTGAAGCACTCTTAATATAAAGAGGGCTACACCATGTAATCCCAAACTGATTTATTCTAACCTCAGACAATTTCCAGAAACATGTGTGTTAATACAGACCATCTCCCTCCTCTGCAGGCCAACGAAAGCAATTGGCTCACATTAAGTTCTTTGCTTTGGACTGGAGCTCATCCCCCCACTGAAACCATGGAGAAGGACCTGAAGATGTCAGCTCCCTGCCTCCTGCCCATGTGGTTCTGATAAAGAAAGAGGTAATTTCAGGACGTCCAATGACTCTTTTTGCTCTATTTCACTTTCAACAGAAATGTCTGCTCCTTTTTTCCTCTCTCTTTTGTATTAAAGTCATCAGACTTGCTAGAATAGGACGACAAAGACACAACAAACGAATCTCGCATGACGAAGCTCCAGGCTATCCAAAGCACCACCCGTGGCTGGAGTCCCCGAGAGATGGGGAGCAGGACTAAGGAGGGGCTGTAAGCTGTCTGCAGCACCCACAAGCACACAGTGACCTGCACAGTTCCAGGGGCAGCCGGAACCCGAGAGCAGCACAGTGGGGTCGCAGCCCCTGCTCAGCTCCCAACACCCTGGCTCCATCCTGGCCGTGGCTGCAAGCCTTTGTTCTCCTCCTGCACCACAGGAATCACTGCGAGGCTTTCTGAGCCAAGTAGCTATTTATACAGAACCACAGTTCACTTCACAGTAAAATGCTTTTAAAGGTGCCTAAGCAACTTCTGAACTTTTGTGCTGATTTATCCCTGCATTGTGCCTGGCTGTAACCACCTGCATCACTGAGCACACAGGTGTGAACGTCTACCAAGGCCGCAAGGCCATCAAGAGAAAGCAGAAAAAAATTTTTACCTGGTTTTCAACTCTTTGACCTCTGTAGGAATACAAGAGGCTTGGCGCTTCCCTCGCATGCTGGGGTTAATGGAAGAGGGCTTGTGACCTGCAGCGGGCCCACGAGCCGAGCTTCTCAGCTCTGGGGGAGCTGCATGGCATTGGGCAGTGCTGTGAGTTAACCAAAGCTTTGTGGCTTGCGTGGCAATCGGAAAGCATTTGAAGAATTACAGCCATGGTTTTATAGACTTTAACCAGAAAATTCACAGCAGCGATCCCTGCGTGCCACCAAAATGCTCTCTGCAAAATCCTCTCCTGTGCTGCCCATGGGATGCAGCGGCTCAGCAGAGCGAGGGGACGGAGCGGGGAGGCTCACTGACTTTATTTAGTGGAAATATTTAAATTGCAATTTTTGGCTGCACCGATTCTTGCCTGCAAATTCAAGGCAATCTCAACCTGAAGCAAAACACATCTTTTATCAGACTGTATAGCCACACAGTGACTGACCCTAGTGCAGCTCCAGCGCTGTGCTCAGCCACAACCCAAGGAAGGGGTCAGGGTGGTGTAAAACAGCCCCCAGCCAGCTGCAGCACTGGCGTGAGACCACCTCTGTCTGCAGCACACAGCCCAGCTCGGCAGCAGAAACCTGCCCACCGGCAGCAGGGATGGAGCCAGCCTTACAGCTCCAGGGTGTCGTGGGCACTCCAGCACTATGCCGAGTATTTGGCAGAGGAGCAACTGCAGATCGCGTGTTCTTTTCTGAGCTTTTACAAGAAAAAGATGTTTACTTCCATCCGTCGGCACAACTGCCTTAATGGGCCCAGCACTGAGCCATACTGACAGCAGGATATATATATCCATGCACACATACATGTATATTTCTGTCACAAAAGCGCAAAGAACAAAAGCCACCAGTCCCGAGGCAAGGAGGCCAGATTGTGGGGGCTGCTCTGTTGTTTTAGAAGCTGCGGTGGGCAGCGGTGCAGCTGGAGCTGACGTCCTCTGCACCCCCTGCAGCACAGTGCACGGGGCACGGATCCTGCCAGCAGCGCTCCTCGGGGACCTGCCCCTGGTGCTCCTGGAGCAGATTGGGTTTCACCGAGAGAGACCCTGTAATTCTGGCGGGTGCATTCCAGCGCCGAGCACGCTGTGCGTGTTATGGCAAATGCTGGCTCAGAAGTTTAATGCAAAGCAGGTTTGCAGCGCTCAGAGCCAGCAACATGGCGTGGGGATGCCCTGACACCTGGACCACACCAGGCAGGCTCTGGCATCACAGCCACACAAGCAGGTAAACCCAAAGCACAAAGAACAGACATTTATTTTAAACAAGAGACTCCTCCCTGCAATGTTCCCTTTTACACTTTCTTTGGAAATGGTTTCACCTTCTGGGGCTGAGGCTGCTGGGAACAGCAAAGCCTCCCAATGGTCAGCAATCTTTTTCAAGTTTGTCTCGTGTGTCATTCAGTGAGACAGAGGTGACAGGATCCCCGTATGCCACCAGGAGAACTACACACTATAAAGGCAATTTTTAGATGACAGACTACACACTTACATGCAAACAGTTGCAACACACAGCCATGAACACAAGCTCCTGTGTCCAGTGCTAGAGCCCTGGGAATAACTGGCTTATTTATTTATTTGCAACCCTTTTCTTTTGGATTCTTCCATTGACATGCACAGCACTCAGTGCCTTGCACCGTAAGTGTCCATCGCCCTGAGACTGTCAAGTGTGGCCACAGAGTGAGTGCAGATGCTGACAGAGTCGTGTCCTTGTTGTACTGGACATGGTGGTCCCCCTTCCCTAGATGTTTTTTTCTGCTCACATCACCATTCCCAACTGGAGAACACATGCTCATGGTTGTTTTCAGCAAACTTCAGAACGTGACTGCATTCTGAGAAAATCCAACAAATGCTCTTTGAAATACCATCGCCCAGGAATTCTTTCCACTTGTATGAATATATCCCTCAAAAAAATGGAAAATGTGTCAAATAAAACTGTAAGAGATAAGTGGTTTAATAAAAACAGCAGCAGATGCTGGAAGGCAGACTCCAAGCTCCACCCTGGTGTCTCTGAAACACTGCTCTGGGGCAAGAAGGCGATGATATTTCAAGAAATCAGCCCAGAAATCAGCCACAGGCCCGACCTGGCATCCAACTTACAAGGCCTGGACATGCACTGTCCATGCGGGCTGCTGACTCACACCTCAGGGGAGCGGGTTTGGGGATTTTTGTGGCCACAGTTCCACATGTGGCCATGCTTGTTTTCCACTGTTTGTTGCACCTAGTGCCTGCCATGCAGACCAGGCAAGCTGGCTGAGGTAACAATGAAGACTGACTCAAGCCTTTGCATTTAAGAGTAACTATTTTATGGATGAGGTTTGAAATACCGTATCTGATGCACCGTGTACCAAAAGCAGAAGCACCAAAGCACTGTAAGTTATTTGTCTTGAACCAGAATAGACTAAGGAACTGCAGGAAACCTAAATTGCACATGGCCATTCTGAGGAACAGGAAACATTATGAACCCAGCCAGAGAGACATATCAAAGAAAACTACTGGGATCCTGAGAAATAAAGGAACCAGTAACCCACCACTGTCATATCAAATTTCCTGCTCAGAGGATAGATAGAAGCGCATAAGCCAACATAAACCATTTATGAAAAATGTACAGGTATGAAGAGAGATACAAAGAATTAGACATCTCCAAGAAGCTGAAAAAACTTTGGCTTACCAATGCAGGTCCTGCCATCTGTGTGCAGGCGAAAGCCTGGCTTGCACTCACAGTAATAAGATCCAAGCGTATTCACACATCTGTGCTGGCAGCCCCCGTTGTGAACCTGGCACTCATCAACATCTGCAGAAGAAAATGGAAAAGAAATAATAATAATAATAATAATAATAATAATAATAATAATAAAAGAGAAATGGGCATGACATTATCTGAAGGCAGAATTATTTATCCTCTGTTGAGCGACTTCAGATTTGAGGAATGAATGCAAAAGGAATAAGATTGTGATTTCAATCATGTTTAATCAGCCAAGCTATTTAAGAAATTTCAAGGACAAGCATGCAATCAGAAAAAAATGCATCTTATTTGTCAATCAGCATAAACCATCCTTCTTCTTGCTCAACTTGCAGCAGTCCCAATTCCCAGATGAAGGCACATCACCCCCTCACCAGGGTAGAGACTGACCTAGCCAACTGCTGCAATGCTTTCCAAGAGGCATTCCCTCTAGGACAATGAATTTATTAATATTTTCATGTTCTTGGCCTTCCTCTGTTGCAGATAGGCTGGGCTAAGTCCATTCATTACTTAAATACTGCCATTAGCGGTGGGAGCAAACACCTAACGTTTAAGGGCTGAAGCAAGGGGAAACAACATGAAGCAGCAAAGTTTAACAGCTCGGTGCCTCAGCAGCAGATGTGGGGATTCTGCTGAGTCAATCTCATCCTCTCCCAGCATAAAAACTGCCTTCTCTGGAGCTCAGCGACGTGCTGAAGGTGAGAGCATCCTGCCTTCCCCAGCAGCGCTGAAGTTCACCCAGGCAATTCCTGCCCTGACACCCGACATCAATTGTGTAGGCAGCAAATTTACCAGCTGCACTCATACAGTCACAGACAAGTAACTGGTATGCAGGGTTACATGTGTAATTCTGAAAGCATAAACTGTTAGCAGGGTGAAATGCAATGTCTGTATGTTCTGCATTAATGCTCCCTTTCCTCCTTCATAGTTTTCATGGCTGAATGGAGAACTGAAGAGATGGTGTTTACACGACACGTGAAATGAGTTGACATGTTTCAGGATGAAAGACTGAACTTACGTGTTTTACTATCATGTTTCTCATCTCAGAACTTCCCAAAGCGTTTAACACATTTCATGCCATATATGCCTGGAACTCTCTTACCTGTTGCTGAAACACAGCAGAACCTGGGCTGTGTGGCAAGGAGCTACGCTCTGTATTGCTCTGCGGCTTTAGAGATGAGAAAGCAAGTTAATACTTGCATCGAGTCTACGATTAGCAAGGATTTGTTCATAATTATATGATACTCAAGAACACGAAGTCCAGTTTGACCACAAATCTTTTGTATTAGAATGCAAAGGTGAGAATCCTAACCACAGCTCCTCACCCCCCTCCCCAGCTCTGCGCAGCTCCGTGACCAAAAAACCGAGGCATGGCTCCTACAAGAAATCCACTTGGCCAATAAAACTTCGCATGTCTATTTCTATTGTTAAAACTATATGCCCTTGAACAAAAGACAGTCTCTGTGCCAGAAAAGCCTTCTGCCAAATGCTGAGCAATCTTTCAAGAGTTGAAATGGGAACAAGCCCACAAGTTCTTGATAAAAAGAAATCCTATTATATTTTATTACCACAGCTCCAAAACCAAGGAGGTGGACAGCAGCTTGTTAGAGAAAGAGGTATTAATTCCTGTTTCACAGACCTTAAAGTGCCCTTAAATACTAGGAATGATTTCCAGAGCTGAGAAGAAATTTAAAAATCCGTGGAGCTCCAAGCTGCACGTGCTAAGACGCATATCAAAAGCTTGTCAGAGGCAATCTCAAGTTCCTGGGACGTAAGATTCCTCCATATGGCTATAATTAGAAATAATAGTGATGTATGTGGTTGTAGCCGTGCAGCTCCTTAATTCCTGCCATTCGGGCGTGCGTTTGTACACATATACATGTGCACTGGTTCTCAAACCAGAGGGGATCAAAGATCTCCAGACAGATGGAGGAACCAGATCACATTCACAAGAGCAGCAGAAAAGCCAGCCACTGATTCATTTTGTCATGGAGAGAAAACTTGAGTAGCTTTGGGTCTGTTAACGTTTCTGTGCACTTTCTGCACACAAGAATCTCCAGAGGCTGCTAAGTATCAAGCAAAAAGCTCTTTCGATCCAGCTTCTTTGGTCCACAGGTGACATTTCTCAACGATTTCATAGAAATGCACAGAATTCAGAAACAAAGTAAAGGGACTGGGATGACAACTGATGAAAGGAATGAAATTAGCAACTCTCAGGTCTGCAACTCACAGTGGACATTCAGGGTAAGGGTATGTATTGCTTGAGTTTATTTAGGGCACTTTAAACAACACAAAAAGCCATTTCTGAAGCTAAACCAGAACTGAGACTCGTGCTTGAGGACACAGCACTTTGAGACTGTGCTGCCAAAGAGGATTTCAATTTGAATTTGCCATAGTCAAAATCCACTCTTTCAGTACTGAAGATGTCATCCTGCAAACACAAAGCCCCCAGCCCTGACAGCACCTGGCTGCTCTTTGCACACTCGGTTCTGCCTGCTGTGGTACCACTCACCCCTACCAAACCCACCTCTTTACTTGTCAGAGCCTCCCCGCTCTCACTGAGCTCCCTGGAGCTTTTCAAGCAGTACGTGATGAAAAGGTTCACACCATTAGTGCAGGAGCAGGATTTCTGTGTGCACGGTTGGTAGGTGTCCCAGGTGCAGCAATGAAAGTGGGTGAGGGATGCTGTTTCCTGCAGTGCCCCAGAGCTCCTGGATGGACAGATGGACGGCCAACCTATGCACACAGCAGGCACGGCCGCCTCTGGCACAGCGCGGCAGGTTGAGCAAGAGGAGTTGTACAGCTCCGTGCCAAGTAAAGGACGAGCACATATTTGTCAATGAGAGTTACTAATGAGATAAAGAAACATTTCTCCAGTGAATCACGGCAGGGCGTTGCCTCTAGCTGTGTCTTTGCAGGCAAGAGGTGCAAAAACCTGCTCAGACCTCTCCCCAGCCCTGCGGCTGCGTTTCGGGGCTCCTCGCTCCTTCCTCCCCGCGGGCAGCAGCTCTGGGGACACCCAGGGCATCTGAAACCACGGGAAAAGGAGAATTGCAACCTCAACTGGAGCCATTGCTGAAATTTTACCTTAATTACCACCAGGTTATTTTCCAAATGAAATTAAGCTAGCAGCAAATGGACAGGGGTGGGGAGGGAACAGGAGGCCAGGAGGGAAAGGTGGTGGCTGCTTGACTGTGTGCTTGGGAGCTATGCAGGAACAACACAGCCGGTTGTCTCCTCTGAACACGTTTCGAGTGAAGGCTCCGCACAGCTCAGTGCGCCTAGGAAGCCCTGAACAGAAAAGGAGGACAAGGGAAACAGAAGAAACCTGAGGAAATTGAGACTGTTTGAAGAATGGGTAGACAAACCCATGGGTAGACAAAAAGTTATTGCGAGTTATTATGAACTGTTATTCCCAGAAATCACAAAAGCATATCTTGAGTAAAAGCAACACTGCAGTTTCTATTCTGCAGGAAATATTAAGCACTCATTTTGTTGGGGACCAACATTTTCTGTTCTAAATTTACTCAAGAATGGGAGAACCGAGGGTAGGGAAGTTTTTATATGGAGTAATAAAATTATTTAAAGGACTGAATTTAAAAGACTGTTCTACCGCTGCCCTTCAACTTAATCTGAAACCACAGAGTTTTACTGTCAGAACAAGTTACTGATGTGTTGAATACACTTCTTACTTTCACCCCATTACTCGTGCTCGGCAATTAGACGTCTCCTCTCTGAACGTCTGCTCTCCTCTTGCGCTTTTCACACCCTGTGCTCACACGGCACCGCGCCCACGCTGCCCCTGCCCCTCGCCCCAGCCCTGCCCTCGCTCTGCCTCCATCCCATGGCAGCAGCAACACCACCTCGCATAACCAGGCACATCCCACTTTTCCTGCTGGAGTCTCATCTCCTTCTGCTCCAAGATTTTTGGACATATACCATGTGGCCGTGAGGCCAGAAACCTCGAGCCTCTCACACCCCAGTCGGGAGGGCAACGATGCTATCCCCTAAATATTAGGGTTGTGTCTTTAGGATCAGCACCACGGTGTGCTTTGCTGAACCAGACGCGTGCAGGTAGGAGGGTGCAGCGGGAGGAGCTGGGAGAGCTGCAGCGAGCCACCGAGCGCTGCCTCAGAGCACGTCCTGGCAGCGAGGACTGGCAAACGGATGCAAGGTTCCACACGATGCAGTCTGTGACATGCCGAGGTGATTGATTTTCCTATTGGAGAGCTGACAAAATCTGGTTGAAATTAGCGTGCCAAGGAAGGAAAATGAGAAGCACGCAGGCTTCTCCTCCACACGGGCACTGAGCAGGCTGCAGAGCACTGCCAAAATCCACCGAGGCAGACCCAAAAACCAAACTCAGCGAGAACCTGGAGCAGGGCTTGGCCCATGGGGTAGGAAACAGGAGCTCACACTGTCATCCGCACAGGCTCAAGGCTCACTAGAGCAGCAGCGGATGCTCTCGCCACCCTCACCTACCAAAAACGATCCTTCCCACCTTAAGCAGCAGCCACAACGGCCAACAAGGGTCATACCGCAGTCTGAGGGCAGGCAAGAAGAAAAAAATGCAAGACCAAAACAAGCAGAGGGTGTGAGGAGGAGGCTGCAATGACGCGTGCTCTGACCACGCACGGGCCCTTCGTGAAGAAATACTGAGATTTATCTCGAACAAGAACTCTGTCAGAGGAAGGAAAGTGGCAACAGCAGCCCTGCAAATTACTGAATGTTTTGTGCAGCCGCAGTTTATCTCCTCTGAGAGGCTGAGGAGGAGGAGAGGAATCCCAGCTGTAAGCATAGACAGCAGATAGGCTGCGAGGGTTCGCTCGGTCTGGCTAACCAGGCTCTAACCCCTGTGGCAATTAGCCTGGATTACTGAGCTAGGCTGCAGGGAAAAGGTTAATTAAAATCCATCGAGATGAGCATGTGTGGGATTCAGTTCCTTTATCTTTTCAGTACCAGTTCGTTAAAGCTATTTCAGCAGTTTTAGGGAACGGTGAGGCTGGAAGAAGACCCAAGCAGGGCGCTGGGGTGCCCCGCAGTGCGGCACGGCCAAGGGGCTGGGAGCACAGCTCCATGCCAGGATGTGTCAGAGCAAAAAAAGTTGCACTCCTTCACCTCTTCCTTGTACTGCATGAATCCAGCACGAACTTGTATTGCACAGTCCCCACGAATTACCTGCAGACACCAGAGCCCCTGTTTCTTCACCCACTTTGGATGGCCAAAATGCCCCCACAGCCTCAGCTGGCGTCTTGTTGTAAGGCAGCCTTGGGAAAGCCCTCAGGGCTCGCACAGCTCCAGGGCATCACGCCAGGCTTGCTTCCCTTCCACAGCAACCTCGCCTAGGCAGGCAGGAGGAGCTCGTGGCTCTCTCTGCACACACCTCTGCCATCCCCAGCAGCAGCAAGTTTCCAAGAGCACTTCGGGAGCAGATGCACTGATAACAGCCCGATGCATTCCCAATCATCTGAGGACATGGAAATGGGTCTGGGAACTATTTTGCCTCAGTGACAGGCTTTGTCCTCAGCTCACCTTTCTTTGCCTGCAGGCGCCGCAGCTGGGAGCATCGCCCCACTCCCGCTGGCGAGCCTTGCCCTTGTTTCACTCTCCCGATGGTGCCGATAACCGCGCGGTGCTCGGAGCACAGTGAAGGCACACGTAACGACAAGCAGGCAGCCGCCTCTCGACTTGCTGCTGCACTCATCCTCTCAAACCTTCCTTCGCAGCTTTACTTCATCCCACTTCTCCATGTAGGATGTCATTTTGAATGGAAACCAACCTGCGCACAGGCACGTCGGTGCAGGTGCCATGCTGTGCGTGAAGCTACAAGCGCGGTGCCCAACACAGAGCTGGCAACTGCCTGGCTGTTGAACACACAGGGTGCCCGTAAGGAGCCTGCAGCTGATGGAAACCGTGCAGCCAAACAGAAGCATCCAGCTGTGCCATGTGCTGCTTCCTGACACACATTAGAGGGTCATGGAGAGAACGTCAAGGTTCCAGGTCTGCTCCACTGTGACAATTTAATGCAAGTCCCTGGCAGAGAACGACGGTCTCTCCTATAAAGGTTAGCTGCAGGAGGACATAATCCATAGCACCGCAATTAGTCACCCGCCATGAACACAAGAAGCAAACAGAGCACTGTTTGTACACAGAATGTATTTGAAAGCACTCAAGGCCCCAGTGGTATGCACACCACTGTTACACGAAACACCTCTTCGTTCGCCGTTAGTCCAACAACGTACAATGCATCGCAACCACGGCAGCTCCTTGTGCTTGCTTTCCTTTTGCAGCCGTCTGACAGTAAAACCACGTCTGCGTACAGGCATGCACTGCCACAACTGGCAAGTGGGGCTGCTGTCCAGGTAAACCAGCGCCTGCTGCTTCAAAGATCACACGACCAAAATGTCTAATGCAACCTCTCAGAGGCCTCGCCACATGCCCCCGAGGACTTTGCTGCGTACAGAGCCACCAGCTTTGCCCAGTGACAACCTGCCCCGTGCTGGGGCTCCATGCCTTGGAGGGCAGCTGAGCTTAGTGCCGGCTGAAGACAGCTGCACCAGTGGTCCTGGGAGATCCAAAGCCAAAATCCCCGTGCTCTGTGGGGTGCGTGTCCATGGCTGCCAGGGAAAGGCTCGCCCTGCCGGAGCAGGCAACCGAGACATTTACCCGCGGCAGTCCTCTCCCCTCCACCTGGTGGCTTTGTCAGACACACCATGCAGAGGAAAGGTGTTTCGTGCTGCAACATGCCAAAAATCCACTTTTCAGAGAGAGAGAGAAGGATGTTTTTCCTTGTTTTGTGCTGCTGTTGTTCTCAGCTAGGTGGGACTGAAGATGATGGGATGGGATGGGTTGGGTTTGTTTTGTTTTGTAATCTGCCCCTACTTCTTTGTAAACTGTTCAGGGATATTAGACATACCTTCTTGGAAGAAAGGCTTATTTAGATTATCTGCCAGATTTTTTCTTGCAAATGTCTGGACACTCATCTTTTTCTGAAGATGATTTAAAAACAAACAAAGAAACAAAAAGCAGGCTGCTGGAAAAGGGAGCTTAGAGATCACACACTTCGCAGTAGATGTTGTGTTGTTTTTTTCCAGGTTCAGAGAACTTAACCCTGGGAAGAACTGCCAAAAGGCCTGGGCCAAAGCTTTTTGCTCTTCCAGTTGCCTGCTTCAGATGACATTCCTCCTGACCACGGGAAAAATACCACAGCCTTGCCAGACTGAAAGACATCCTCCACAAAAGCCGGGATAGATGCACAAGCGTGCATGGAGCTGCAGACCTGTGGAGCCCAGATCAGTAGGGCGAGGAGAATTAGGATCAGGATCAGGGAAGTGAAGGCTGGAAGTTTATGCTCCAGACAAAGCCTGATCTCATGACCTTGTCTTGGAGAAATCATATGAGCTAATGTAGTTGGATGGAGACATCAAATGCAGTTGGAGTTCGAGATAATCAGCTGGTCTATGAATAACAAAACAGTAACTCATCCCACTTCCAAAGGTCTGCCACATCTCGCACACACACTGATATCACTTTTATAATCGACAGCTTGGGGCATTTATTTATTAGGATTATCTCATGATGAGATAATGCATTCCTTGATTGCTCCATTACTCACAAGCATCCAAAGTCTTTATGGACTGCAGCCTTCACATATTCTCCATTATTTCCTACATCTTCAGGCAACCTCAGTTGTTATCTGCTGCTAAATCAGCTGAACATACAAGGATGGAGAGGCAGGTGTTTGTGTGCTTGCAGAAGTCACACCTCACTTGACATCCCCAGCTACCACCACACAGAAGCCAGCACACACAAATATTCCACAAAACATCCCGGTTGTGTCATTGCAGTGCCTGACCCCGCACTGCACGGTCTGCTAATGCTTGTGAGGTTCTGCCAGAGGGAGATGTAAGAGGCTGCTCTACCAGCCCCAGGAGAGCTGCAGGCGAGCAGGTGAGATGGAGCAGAATGGCTCTGTCCCCTTCACCTGCTGGGTGGAAGCTCGGGCTGGCTAGGCACTGGCCACAGCAGTGGGTTTGAGGTGACTTTGCTGGGATGCTGCTACTAACAGATGCCAGTAGCTGTGGAGCCGCGTGCCAAGGTGAGCTGGGAGCCACAGCTGTCCCAAGCGCATCCCCAGCTGTAGCCCACAGCTGCCCCCAGCTCCCAGCTGCAGTCCCTCTGCCAGAGGATTCCCCGCATGAAGAAAAAACACAGAGCTCTGTCCTTTACCAGACTCCACCACAAAGTGCTCATACGACCCAGAAGAACTCAGTATCTCGGAGAGAAAGCCAGATCTGCTCACGATAAGCAGTATCATGTTTCCTTTATTGCCCTGGACCGGGGGACAGCCTTTGGAGCTGAGTTAAAAACGGATCATCATAACCCAGCAGAGCACATACGTTTGTTTTAAAACGAACACCACACAGTAGCTGTCTTTCCAACACGTTAAACCAAGCTACATAGCTGTACAGCAACTGATGGGAAGAAACTCTCTTTTCCTCTCTGCCAGAAATGACTTTTCAGAAGAATAAATCTGCCAGAGTACGGCTCTACGAATCCGAGCCGGCTACACAACCGCGGTCAGATGTACGGCGAGGTCACCGGGCTGTGCCTTCAGCAGCTGCCTGCCCGGACCCCCACCTGGCCGCCGGCAGCCCCCACGCCCCCCGAGCCCACCACGTACCTGGCCTCATCTCGGGGGGGGCAACGCCGTACCCCATGCGCCCCAGGTAGCAGCGGTAGCAGTTCCTCCACAGGTAGCGGTAGTGATTGCCGGCAGCACCGCGGATGCCACCCAGAAAGCCAAAGCACCAGAGGAGCATCCAGACGTGCCTCTGCTCCTGCCCCATGGCGAGAAGCTGTGTGAGGAGCGAAACAGGAGGAAAAAAAAAAAAAAGGAAGAAAAAAAAATCCACGAACTGCAGTCCCGCAGCAAGATAAAGGCGAAAGAGCGTCAAGTGGCAGGAGGGTGGGAGAAATAATAATAAAAAAGGAGAAGACACCGAAGCGAGCGCGCCCGGGGTGTGCGCGGTGCTGCCCCCGCCCCGCAGGTACGGGGCGAGCCCCGCAGGCGCCTCCCCCGGCCCCGGCGCCCCCCCGCGGAGCGAGGCAGCGGCGGAGCCCGGGGGGGAACGAGGGCGCCCACCCGGCAGGGCACGGAGGTTTCGGTAGGACGGATGAATGGATGGACGGACGGACACCCCCGGGCAGGCTGGGCAAACCCAGCTCCTCCGGGGAAAAGCAAGGGCGCTGCGAGCCCCGACCTGGCACCCCCAAAATCACCGGTAGCCGGCCCTATCACGAGCCGCCCTGCGCCCTATTTCTGCTTTATGGCAAATTGGCACATTTCCCCCGAGGTGCGCGGTGTTGGACGGGCTCCTGCTGTCACCGCGCCCCCCCTCAAACAGCCCACGACCGGGGAAGCTGCAACCGAGTGCAAAAACTGCCCTGCGTGTTTCCTAAAAGAAAAATTCCTCATCAACGGACGGAGCTAAATGAGGAACAGCCACTGTGAATGTTACAGAGAAAACTGTAATGTTACCGTTTCCTGTAATATGGAACCTCACATTTTATTTTACCTTTTTCATTAAGCAAGAAGTAAGAATAGCTTATTGGATTTTCCAGAGGCGAGCTCCAAAGCCTCATTTAACTTTCTGGAATGTTTTGAAACAATGTGCTCGCAGGGTTGAGCTGGGGGGAAGAACGGGGCCTGCCACTTTGAGACATTTTAGAAGTATTATTTGGCTGTAGTAAAATTCCAAATTAAAACTTGTGGTTTAGGCTGCAATGAATAGCATTCCACAGAAAATTTTGAAGCACTGCGAGAAGCTGAATCCAGGAGGAAAATAACAGTTTAAGGCTATTTCTGCAGCGGTTTCCAAAGGAAGGTGGACTCGAGTCACGAGTCCCATTAGCAGATAGAGCCAAGCAAGAGCAGCTTCCTAGCATCCCGTGGACCATCCTAACATTCGCCCATTATAACAGTCCACATGCTTCTCATTAATATTTTGAATTCAACAAAAACATCCAACCCAAAAATTTGTCAGTTGCTTTGCGGAAAATAAATGCAACCTTCCCAAAGGATGCCACGCATTTTTGGAAGCAATTGGCACAAGCGATGTTGGTGCAAAGCGTCGGTGTGACAGCACCCTACCTCATCCACAAATGCCTGTCTGCCATCCCCCCGTGGGTCTGCTGGAGCCCCCACGGACATGTGTACTTGCAGCCGCATGCTGCCATCCCACAGGAAGCCACTTTTAGATCTCCTAAATTTTTTGCCCATTTAAAAATAACACATTGCCAGACATCATGAATTTTCTTTGCTGGCCAAAGAGCAGTTCCTCGGGAACACCCTCTGCACAGTGACATTTAAGCCATTACAATGGCCAGTGTTGACACTTTTCCTGTAAATGTTTTTAGTAGTGTTGACATGCAAAAATGAATGTTGCCACAGAGCTATGAAAAATGTTTTAGGCTGACTTCCTCCATTCAGCAATGTTATTAACGTTGTCTATATTAAATTATCCTTGCCTGGAATGCCTATGAATCACAGTGAGTGCAGTTCTCCGAGTGACTCCCTGGCTCTGCAAACACAAACCCACGCGACCCATCCACTGGCTCCGTGACCTGGAAATTCCTCCTGATCGGGCATACCCGGCTCCCTGCAAACACTTCTTGCCCTGCAGAAAGAAATGCTATCAGAGCTGCTGGCGCTCAACAAATTATGTGACAAACTTGTTCAATCTCATATTTCCTTAGACTGCTAAAAAATAAAAATAAAAAAAAATCAAGTCATGCGAGGCTCAGACGTTCCCCAACAGCTCTGTGGTGCAGCACATGTATCAAAAGCACTTCAGGCTTGAACATAAACTGAATCCTGCTTATGTAATAAGTTATGCTTGGCCAGGTTTGAGCCAGCTCAAGCTTCCTTGTCACCTAATTAACTTCAGCTGATTAGGTACGAAGAGTCGGTTTGAGTACTGTAACACGTTCCAATCAGCAGCAAATCATTCCGCCTTCCCGTGGCATTAGCTGGCCGACCACTGGCATCAAGAGGGGTTCTGTACGCAGTGGCTGAGCTGCACCAAACTCTCCCTCTCACAGACTTCCATTCAGCCTTAATTCTTAAATGAATTCTTAAAAGAACTAGTTCTTAAAAGAATGAATAAATTATCACAAGAACCCAAAGGAATTACAACCACAGATGCGGTACTTCCTAGTTCAACAGCGCATTAGGTCCTGAAGCTCCTGATGTTAACTCATCCCTGCACGGCCACATCTCAGGAAGCTTAGGTGAACACGAGCGGCTGAACCTTCAGCCAAAGGTACCCAGCTTCTGAAACAGGTTTGTTCTGACTGATTCTACGGTGAAAAGGAAATAGCTGAACAGGCAGTATGCAGAGCCCGGGATGATGAGCAGCACGAGACAACTTCCAGATGGGTGCTCTCACATCCCTGCCCAGTGAGGGCTGAGCACTGGCTGTGTGCTCACCGAGCCATGTTGTGTCTTTGAGCTTTTTTGCCCTTCCATGGGGACGATGCCCCTACTCCAGGTTGGTTTGCCACCCCCAGCTGCCTGGCTGCTACCACGAGCAAGGTTTCTGTCCTCCTCATCAGGTTTAACCAAAGGAGATGCCACAGAATCAGCTGCAGTGAAGAAGCAGGAATTGGCACAAACTGGAAAAATTATAAGCTTTTTGTTCTTCCAGTCTGAACTCCCTCTTTCAGTTAAGACATGGCTTATTTCAAAGCAGCCATTGAGCCACCCTTGTTCCTTTTCAAAGGGAATTAAATAGGGGAAAATTCCCACATATGGCATTCTGTAATGGCACCTGGATTAGCAGCAGAGACCTGTTAACAGTCTGCTCTCAAAGTCCTCATGGCCAACATGGAGCCAGCAAAGGGGACAAAATATTTAACCTCACTTTTTGAAGCCCCATCTGCTTTATTCAAGCTCCATCAGGATTCCTATCAAGAAAAGCTGAATATTTTACAAACTGTAAACATTAATCAGTGCCTTTTGTCTTTTCTAAACTCCCCCATCTGTACAAACATGGACCTAATCCCATCCACTCTTCTTCGTGCATGCATTATCATCCAGAGTATTTGCAAAGAGTTTCTTATTTGGTGAAAAGTAAGAAAAAATCATGTAAAACATGTCAAGGAAGGTCCACCCACTGTCACAGAAGTAAGAGTGATGGAGGAGGGTGAAACACTCCTGAGACCAGGCCGAAGGGACGTGCACGGGCTCTGCGGACATGACCAATTACAGGAATACATGCAGACATGCAGAGGGATTCACATTGTCTCCCCTAAAAAAGAAGGGGGGGGGGGGGAGGTACGGGGACAAAGAATTGTTTGTTTCCACCAAAATCCCAAACCTCTTTATCATCCAAGAAGCTGATCCCCATCCGGGGAATTCTGGGGAAACTGAAAATATTTTAGCTTGGCTAAGATAAGGGTAGAGTTGTTTATTTCACACATCTCTATGGTGGTATGGAGCCAGGAAATACTTTTCACTTATTTTCAACAAAACATGACAAATGTACCAAATTGGCAAGAAAGTGACATTTTTCTACAGAAATCCTTGATGTCCGACCCAATATCCACAGCAATGACTCTTTCCCAGTTTGTCAGTAATCTTAGTTAATTATTTTGAATTCTTTTGGACCTCTGCTAAGCAAACCAGTGCTGAAGATATCTGAGAATGCCACCAAAAAGCATGACAACCCTAAGCAGTTGACGGTGCAGTGGGAATTTTCATGTTGTGCTAGGGAATACGCGAGCTTTGAATTTATAGTCTGCAGGAACCTAGCAGAGGTGTCTTTCCCTGATATTTTCAGTGAATCCTGGAACTGCAATATACTCCAAAAAATATATCTTGTTCTTGGCTCTGATAAGCAAATAGCTCTTTGCATTTTTCTGACTCTCAGCTCCAGCCGCCTCAAACACGCAGCACTTGCACAGATGATAATTCCCAGGGAGAACGGGATGGGAGATCTGCTCAGTGCATAACAGCCGAGGTTCGTGCTGCAGGAGGTGAAAAGTCCACTTGATGTGAGGCTTGCTCTGGGTACTATGCTAATGCAAATCCCATTTTATGCTTTACAAACACAAAATTGTGTCTTCTCTTTCACTCTGGTTTGAAAGCAGGAGATTTAAAGTGGAAGACATGGAACAGTGTGATGGTAAAGACTCACGAGGACAACACTGAAGCAATGAAAACACAACCTCAAGAGATCCAAGATCTCACACTGAAAGCTTCATTTTCCCCCAGGTCAGGCTTTCCGTCTGTTACTGGTATTGTTCATACATCTAAGTGTGCAGCAGAATGAGAACACTTTTTCTAGATGACTGAAAACCAAAAGCGTGCATGATATGTGAGAGAACAAGAAAACGCGAATGCCTCTCCTTCAGAAGTGTGGTCGGGACAGCTCTGCAGCATGTGGCATCTGTGCAGCCAACACAAACGTAAAGCTCCAGGTTTCACAGGGACACCTGAATGAACTCACTCTGATGAACTACCAGAGTGTCCTCAGGGCCTAGGGCACGAAGGCAACATTGGAGACATCGCAAGCCACCTCTAAGAAGCTTCAGCAAAATAATCCTCTACATTTATCATTAAAAGAAATGTTTCTTCTCCACAGACTGGGAACACCGTAGCGCTTTTTTTTTTTAATCACAGTGTCAAACTGCTTCCATGTACAATAGCAAACAATCCATTCTGAAGGTAATTCAAACAGCATGTGCGTGAATGCAGGGAGATGCATTGCGTCGCTCAGAGGTAATCTTAAAAAAGATAAAATTAATGCTGAACAGCAGGAGGCTGCAGACTCAGTAGCTGTCCTGTGAGAGGCACTCCAGGGCCCATGACAGTGCCATTAGGAAACCACGCGGGCTCGGGGGGGTCTCAGCGAGGGTCTTAGAAAGGGAATCGGGCAACAGGTCTTGGTAGCCTAAAGTGCTGCTGGAAAATCATTTTTATGTGAACATCAAAAAAAAAAGGCAATGTATAGAGAAAGCAAACACGAGGTTATACAAAGTCTGTGGCTGCTACAGACATTACAACTACATGTTCTGCTCAAGCCAATATCCCAGAAGTTGGACATTTTGGCCAACACATTCATATCCCATTTTCCACTAGTATCCTAGCATTTCTTGTCTTCCTAGCTGAAACAGTAGTGTCACAACTAATATTAACAACAGAGGCTGATGAGATTTTAGAAGTTTTACTCTCGTCTTCAATCAAAAGGGTAGATTTATGATATCTTTCCACTAAAATTCCTTCAAGTAAACCCACACAAGCTGTCTGAATAGTATTAATCCAGAAAAGACTGAACTGAAAGGTTCTGAAAATGAAAATATTCACATATTTTCTACTAGTTTTTTCCAAATCAAGTCCAGAATGAATCACGTAGCCCCACCTCCTTCCACAGCCATACCAATACCAGCAGTAATAATACCTTATTACAAGCACTTTTCGTTTCATTCATATCCAAAGCCATTTTGCATCAATTAAAAAGATGGAATTCTAAAACTAAATAATTTCAAGTATCAAGAGAGAATTCAGACTAATTACAAGTTAATATAAGCAATAATTTAAGTAGAGGACAAATAGCACATTCATTTTCTGCAGTGTGATATAAAAGAAATCACTATTTAAAGTGACGGACGCCTCTGCTTAGCTTCTGCTCCCTCTGTCACCTCCAGTCACCATCATCATTTGAGAACTCGTTTCGGGGCAGTAACACAGCGGTGCACCGGGGCAGTTCTGAAGAACTGCGACGGGTCCAGCAGGGAGGCCACCAGCATCCCCACTGGCAGCAATACGCTGGCTCCACGCCATCGAAGTCCCCGGCAGACCAACCAGCCTCCCTGGCCCTTCTACACCAAGCCTCCTGAGGCCAAAGTTGTCTCCTTGCCCTGGTGAGGCCAGACCTTTGAGGAACACACCACTTATATCAGACTACCTCCCAAACAGAGGTGAGCCAGAACCTCACCTAACAACCAGGTGAACACGGAAAAATTGCACCTCGCTGCTTTCCTTCTTACTTCGCCACAGGCTCCCTCTGCCCTTCAGCACAGCCCTAAGAGAAAATCCCGCAGCCAAAAAGAACCTGGTGGGAAAGCAAAGATGCCACCTGTGGGTTCAGAACCAGGCCTGACAGCTGGGGGCCCCCACAAAGCAGAACCTGAACTTCCTTCCCGACTGAGGCCGTGTTCTCCCCACAAGTCCATCTGGAAGCTATTAAGATGTACTGGAGACACTTTCCATTCAAGTGTTTCCACGCCTCACCAAAATACATGATAGCTACTTTAATTAGTCAAAAAAAAAAAAAAAGACTGTATGCTGCCAAGGTTCCCATGCACAACGTCAGCTGGCTACAGACCAAGAGCTCAGCACTCCATAGAGTGAGCCCAGGACTCAGCTCCCAGGCTTCTCAGGAAGGCTCACGGACCTCCCGGACAGGGAGCCTCCTGGAGACAAGGGCTTCTCTCACCCCCCGGGGCACAAAAACCCTGTCCTCCACAGACTATGCATCCCGGGGAGAAATCCTGGCTATTCAGCTGGACACACCAGTCCCTGCAACACCTCCTGTACACTGGATGGCAGTGGAACCAGAGACTGGCAGGGAGACTGCAAGGAGGGAACTGTTGGGCTCCATCAGTGTCAGGCCATTCTTTATCTACAGTGACAGACCAAAATCAACCCTAGATTAGGAAATGCTAAGTTTCAGTTGGACATGTGAAATATATGGGGAGATTTCAAAAAAGATGTATCAGTTGCTGGCAAATTCTTGACATTTGGCACTAAACAAGGCACTCTGAAAATGTATTTGTACTTAAGAAGCTACTTTTTTTGTTCTGTAGAGAAGCATTTCCTTCTTAAAGTTGAAAAATGGAGACAAATACTGTTTTAAGGCATTTGGTCTGGACAGAAGAATAATGAGCTGTACCTTTGCCAAAAATGCATGCTTCAGCCATACTGTACTCTGTACATTTCCTTCTGCTACTGCAGATAAATCTCCAGTTCCTTTTGCTCACCGAGCACTGATGGAGCTCCCTGTCTGCTGCGATCCAGCCCTGCTTCCATCTGCTCCCAGCCTGCCCAAACCCTGCATCGACGGCCAAACTGGCAGGGAATGCTTTGAGAAAGGGGCAAGAGGAGGGCAGGCCCACAAGACATAGAGTGGGCAGCGGGCGATGGACAGGGGTGGTGGGTGATGGACATGGGTGGAGGGTGACGCATTTGGGCAGCCTGCAGGTAGCCCAGCACCCAGACACCGATGCAGGCTCTGGCAGCACATCAGGAAGGACAGATGCAGACGGTGTCGAGGTGAGCAGTCGATGCAATACTTGAAGTCCTCCCCCGTGCATCCCGAGCATCCCGGTCGGGGCGCTGGGGCCGTGGCACCGCCGCCCTCTGCCGGCAGCGGCTGCCCCGGCCGCCAGCAGCCCCCGGGATGAACGGGGTCAAACCAAGGCTGATGTTGATTTGGAGCACCCACATCTCGCTCCATGAGCATTCAATCCCCAAGAACTCGTTCACACAAGTGCCACTGGCTCGCACCGTACCCGCTTTGTGCCTGCACTCACTGCAGTCCACGTTACCAAATCCCAGCGCAGGCATTGCTCACGCAGGTACAGGCACCAACATTTACATTCTGCATGCTTGACCAAAACACGTTGTCGAATACTAATGAGCTATTGTAGGGCTTCTGAAATGAGCCTAGAAAACAGGAGTTTCATCCCTGTTCATGAACTGAGCTCTTAGAATTAAACTCTAATGCATGCCTTAAGTATAAGAAAAATTTCCACCTACAGAAAATTCTGTATAAGAAAGTATCTTCTGGATTAAAAAAAAAAAAAAAAAAAAAAAAAAAAAAAAAAAAAAACCACTGCTTTGGAATTTAATAGAAATCTCTGACTTATGCATTGCCTATCAAGAGATTCACAGATCTCAAATCCTGGCAGGCAGACACTGCAGACAGGCAGCTTCTTTTCTGCTTTTCCCAAAGTCATGAATCAAGATGACTGACAAAAATTATATTTTGTACCCTTTGAGGTCTGCTGGACAGATTACCTCAATTTTCCTCTAACTCTGTAACTGCCAGGCAGCAGCTTCTCCTGTCCGTGGAGGGATGCTGCATAGAAAATCTCTGTGCAAAGGCACTGGGCCTCAGCTGTCTCAAAACATCCACCAGCACAAGAAGGACATTTTGCCTGGCAGTCTTCTGGGTGCTGGCTTCCTGTTCCCCCACGGCTAAAGAATCGTGTGATTAGCTTGTAATTAAAAACTTCCCTCCTCTTTATCCACATCAAAACTGGACTGACATGCCTGTCTGGGCTCAGAGCTCCCTAACTACTTCTGAAACATCAGACTGTGCAAGTTTTGTTTTACTTTTTCAGAAATCCTAAAACCTGCTAGAGCTTAGCAAAATCCCCAAGGGTTTGTACTTGCTTAATCCTCTCACTGCAGCTACCCGCCAGGGTTAGGAACTCCACAGCTCATTCCAGATGCTTTGTGTAAGACAAAGGTTTCCAGGGCTGCCCTGAAACTCCTTCACCTGCTCTCTTAAGATGGATTTCCACACTACAGGTGTGATTTCTATGAGATGCAACAGCCTAAACGCAGTATCTGTTTGAAAAGAGAATGGTATGTTATTGTCACAGCTGTAAGAAGAATAGATTTTTAAACCAGTTCTGGAAAGTAGCTCTGCATCAGTTAAAGGCTTTCCTGTTTTCATCAAAGATCTGGCAAAACTTACAGTTACTGTCCTACTGTGAACTGCTCTCAGGACGGATGCCAGCTCTGGCAGACACACAACCAGGTGACACAACAGCCTGTGTTTTACATGCAGAAAAGTAATTTGAAGTGCTGTGAGTGCTGCTCACAAATACAAGGCGAAATTCTTGTTCCTGCTCTGCCCATTGCTCCCACAACCATCATCACAGTTTTCATTCACACAAACAGCAACTGCAGCTGGATGCATTGGGCAATACTGGGTTTCAAAGAAATGCTTGCCGACTTGTTAAGGGAAGCAGAGGAGGAATTAAGAAGCATGACCCTGCAGGATTGTGCAAAGCTTAGAGGGGGCTTGAGAATTTGAAAACCAGATGATGTTTTAGGAGCTAAAGGGCAGCAGCTCTGGCAGGAGCATCTGTCCTGCTGGGCTAGGCAAGGAAAGGCTTCCACAATGGAAGTAACCCTGCAAGGAGCATTCAGAGAAGTGCCTCCCAGGCACTGCCTCGTGCTTCAGAGGCACACAATGGCAAAATCCAGCTGGATAGACGAGCACAAGTCAGAGTCCTGTGCTGAAGAGCTGACCCGTCCAGAGGGGATCCTGAGCTGGAAGGGCTCTGTGACTTTCCTGGGTATGTGCTGGATGCAACTGAAGTCTAGCACATTAGAAGGTTTTAAATTATTGCTATTATTTAAACAGACTTTTTTTTTTTTTTCATAAGGCTCCCTTTAATCTTTCAAGTGGACACAATTTAAGCAGTTTCCACATAAACTGTAAGTTTCCCCAGAAGCATAGAGAGCAGGACTTACCCTTGCCTTCATGTTTTGTAAAAATAAGCATTGTGGTTATGCTTTACAAACACTACTTTCAAAATTTTAAAGCTTGTATTTATCAAAGCTTTATGAAACTTCCTTTCCCCATGACTGAAGCATGCAAGCCATAAATAAAATGAAGAGCATCCCTCACGCCAGGACTCACGTGGTTCTCCAAGATCTCCAGACAAAGGATACCTGCATGGGATAATTTTTCAAAAGGGGGGAAAAATAAAATAAAAAGTGTCCAAGGATACTGATGAGCAAGCTGAAGGCTTGGAAAGGAAAGGCCAGCACTTTGCATGCCCAGCCTGCTCCCACGCTTCCGTCCTCGCTCCCTGTGGGTTCCCTGCTGACCCTGGAAACCAAGCATGGGTCGCCTCACGCCAGGCCTACAGGCTCCACCGACGCTTGGTTTCCACGGTCAGGCACAGCTCGTGTCGAGGGGCTCCAGGAAAACAGTCCTCAGAGAGGCATCTTGGTGTTCTCTGCTTCACTCGGACGTTTGCTGAAGTGCCACATGCATGCAAATAAATCCAACAGGAAACCTCTTACAAGACTTCCATTAAAATTACCTGTTATTATGTAGTCTCAGATTATCAGAGACTCAGATTATCAGTGTCTCAGGTTATCAGAAATTTGGTTCAGAGGGTGATAGTACCATGAGTAAATCAGTGCAAGAAGGCTGGTGGAGGAGGAAGACGTGGTGCACACCATGTAGATTAAGGCTTAAATTGGGATTTGTTGTTGTTCTGTCACGCCTTGGTCAGTGATCTTAATAAAGAAACATCATCAGTATTAGCTAATTTACAAGTTTTTTGCTATTTTAGTTCCACTTTGGCGTTAAATCACCTCACAGAGGCAGGCCAGGGTGCTGGGCCCCGGAAGGCCCCGGAGGGCAGGACAAGGCCAAAGGCAGCAGCGGTGCCCATCCTGCACCACTACAGGTGCTGTGCTCCAGCATTTGGAAGCTCGTTTTGATGCCTTTTACTAGGAAATGCTTGAAATTAAATACTGATAGTAGCAGGTATTCCTGCTCTTTATGTCATTAAGATTTATTATGCTCCCTAAGTCATTTTAAGGCAAACAGAATTCAGGCACATCTGTTATTTCATTTACAGGGGTCACACACTCCTACATGAAAGAAAAAAACATCTTAAGCTGATAACAACAACAACAAAAACCAACACTTTTCCATCTGCCTTTGGGCTAAGAGACCATTAACATTCACAGCCTATTGTCAGGAGACTACAACATCTTGTGGAAGGGCCTGAAGGAAGCTAAAATGAGGAGAGGCCCCAGTTGGCTCTCTTGAACAAGGGCTGCCCCTTCCCTGAATAGCAGCGAACACACCAAAAAGTCACATTTCCCAGTTCCGAAGCCCACATACAGCCACATTCTTGGGAAGAAGATCAGGGAACACAACCCTCAATAGAAGGAGGAATGTCTTTGTGCATCATCCTTATGGCCCATTAAAAGCAAGCATATGGCAGACCACACAAACCACCTCAGCTATGAGCTGCGGGTAGCACAGTGCCAGCATCAGGCTGGGCTGCACCTTCCCAGCAGAAAAACGACTGTGTTTCAGAAACCATCTGTCCTGCTCAACAGCTCTGCGAGATGCCTGCTGCCTGGGAGAAGCGCTGATGCTGGGATAGCACCGGGGCTGCAGGACTTGTGGTGTGGCTGGAACTGAGCACGCTGCTGCCTAGTGAGAAACACTGTCAGTGCCTTTTCCCATCATTTTTTTTTTAATAAATGACTTTTAACTACCTAATTATTTATTTTAGCAGAGAGAAATTTTCCATTTCCTGACATTTCAGAGTCCAAGACCTGCCTTTTTCCTCTTCAACACCTACCACTGCAAGTGAGCACGAGCTGACATCAGAGAACTTTGCTGTAAAAGGCAGCTCAGACCAGTGGAAGACCAGACCCAGGGAGTGGAGCCTCATGGACAGATCCGTTCCTTCACTGCCCAGTTCTTGCCACTGCTGCAGAGAAAGCAGCTGAGGGAGCCCCTGCTTCAGGAGGACAGAGCTGCTTCTGGCAGGAGGGAATTGAGGGTGGGAAAGGCGAGTTGCAAAAACACAGGGACATAACCAGACATGTAGAAAAGAAAAATTGTAAGGATATTTTATGTCATTTCCCATCTTTCAGAATGTCCTTAGCAGATTCTCATCCTAACCCAACTAACCATCTATAAACTCAGTCTTTTTCCCCCGAGTTATAGCGAGCGCTCAGACAACCTCAGACTGTCTCCTGATCCACAAGATGTAGAGATGTAATAAAATATCCATGGCAGACAGCACCTCCGGGAAATCTGGGAAATCATAGCCTTTCAAGAGAAGATGCCTGATGTGATCTGCTGAGGTCTACAGGGAGCAGGTTATCTTTCACAACTCTGTAGCTTCCTGTAGAGCTCGGATAAAACTGATGCCATGTATGTATTGCTATGGCAATCTGCTGCAACCAATTGTGATCTCATTTCACAAAATGACTCCTTGTTTCCTTGTTGCCCCTGTTTTTCTGCCATCAAGTTTTGCAGAAAACAGGAAGCTTGACCTTGCCTGCAGAAAATCTCTCTGTAGCATCTCATGCCTTCAGAACCCGAGGCCAGGAGGAGTCCAGCATGTTAATAGATAAAACGGCCCCACAGATGACATAACCACCGAGCAGGAAGCTAAACAGTTGGAGGCCAAACTGCATTTCTGACCTCTTTGTAAGAACAAACCCATGTTACCAATAGTAATTAATGTGGTAATGCAGCAGAAATGGCTGTCGGGTCACAGAACTGCAGTGCCACAGCAGGAGCAGCCTGGCAACCCGGCAGGCACCCCGGCAGCCTGCACTCCGTGGGTGAGCCAATAGGAATTGCCAAACCAAAGGCTACAGCCAAAAAAACAGACAGGTTACAAATGTACCTGCTTCAGCCTGATGTGGTAAGATTGGGCTCAGTGCAGCCCCTGGGGAGACTCGGCTCAGGCTCACCTGCTCATTTCACACGGAATTACTACTGAAATACATCTTTAATCAGAGCTAACACAGCTTGATTGACACCTGTGGGTTGTTGCTGCTGTCCTTGGTCACACTGTTCCTGCCACCTGCCAGGCCACTTAGCAGGCAGGGCAGCTGGGTTTTCCTCTGTCAGAAACTAGGGCATAGCCACTTTCATTAAAAAGACAGCAGCAAAAGAAAAACCAGAAAGTTGCAAAGGCAAGCTCCCAGGGAGCACAGAGGGTGAGCCCCAGCAGATAGGGCTGCTCTTGTTGGTCCTGCTGTGCCCAGGGCTCGCTGCCATGCTGCATCTCTCTGTGTGCCCAGGAGAGCATCTCTGGAGATGCTGCAGCTAGGCAAATGACTGTGCTTGCCCAGGAATACATAATCTCTTTGCTACAAGGGGAGGGAGGAAAACCCCATCTCATGGAGATTCAAAACAATATCTGTAACCTCTTCATCCTCCTAATTCCTAAAAGCAGCCGTACATCATCTGGCTGAGTCTCAGAGCATAAAAACCCTTCAGTGCTCCCAGGAACATTTGCTTAAAGGAGGAAATAAATAACAGAACAACAACAACAAAAAAATGTCCTCATAATCATCCCTGTCACCAGCTAATGGCTGAGAAACCCATCTTCCAGGAACGATTTACTCATCCCCAAGAAAAAAAGAGAAATGAAGTAGCGAAGGGCTCACTGGATCCCTCCTTCCCCCAGAATGCATGTAAATACCTCTCAGATTAGCATGAATTATTATTTCTTTTAGGTTGTGCAAATGTTCTGGAAGAGGGAACATCTGCAAGAGATAATAACTATGCAGGTCTGCAAGTACTTCCACGCACATAATGAGCGGTGCCATGTATCTTCCCCACAGCCTCCAGTAAGGGGTGAGGTGAAGATTTTCAAATATTCTTACTCCACTCAAAACAGATTTACTTATCTTGATGTCTCACTGATTCTCTATTCCCTTAGCTTCCTGCCCCCTGCAGGACACCCATAGCCCTACAGATGATCTCTTTCTGCCAGTTCCTGTCACTGGTTTCTACTGGGGTCCTCTCTCTATACTACCTTACCCCTTTCACTTGCAGCTTAAATCTTTAAAAAGTGGTGGTTTTGGTTTTCCACACTTTCTCCTGTCTTTGGGCACGCAGTCACCCCAGCCCACCCGTTTTGGCCAGTTTCCACTTTGCTTTCCTGAATGTCCTCGGAAGACTGAGCACTGTTCACCCAGGCTCATTTCTTCCGAAGACTGCCTCGTGCTTTGAAGACCTTCTCCCACCGAGTCAGAGGCAGCAGTCTGCCTTTGTCTCTGTGAGAGTAATGTTACACTCTCAAGCTCTGCCATAAAACCTTACTTTTCCTCTTGGACTATAAATACCTCTCTATAATGGAGAGAATTTTTCTTTGACACTTTATATCATGGATGCAATATAAAAATATACTGCTCTTGGCAGGCTTTGCAAGACTTCCCTTTGGGAGCTCAGCAAATGGGCTGGTGTTTGATGATTTTTTTTTCCACTCCAAGGCCAAAGCTGCATTTCATGGAAAGACGGTGAGATTATTCCCATGGGAAAGAACCTATATTCCTGTTCTGGAGGAGCTGAAGAGACTTCCTTCAAAGTTTCCAGATCTTTGAAGTGACCTCAGCTCCATGAGATCACGTCTGTGCTTGCCAAGGCTGAGTATGAAGGTGCAAATGCCGGCAGCAGCTCCCTCCTGCTCTCCTGCCAGGCTTTGCGCCGTCTCCAGCCGCACATCCCCTAGCTGCTCCTCAGGCTACATCGAGCCCCGTTACATCTCCTGTTCCTGAGCGAAGCCACCAGGTGAGGCCAGTCTGACAGCTATGCATCTGACAAGGCCCTTATTATTGCCTTAATAAGGGACCAAGGAACCCTGTTCTTACTAGTTACGCTGCCCTGACCAAAACCAATGAACCAAAAACTCCCCAGAATCTAGTTGGAGGATTTCAGAGGAGTTGCTGTTACAACAGGCAAAGCATTCAGACACACCAGCTTGCTCTCCTCCGGTCCCTGTGTCCCAACTGCCATGCGGGGGAAACAGGAGACCTGAACCCCAGGCCCACACATCACCTCCCCACCGCCACGTCCCATAACCCTGATGCTCTGACATCTCCAGCTCCAACACCATGGTGTACCTACTGCACGAGTCCCTCTGCCTCTGATGCTCGCTGCATTGTTAGCCCACTTGTGGCTTTAACAGTTGTTATACACAAACCGACCTGTGAAATCCACTTGAACATCAAATCGGCACTAACATTTCTTTCTCCCAGACACCTGTAGTTACACTGAAGACAAATCAGGATAAAGAAACCAAAGTGCTGTTCTCACAATTGTGAGAGAATCGTTCCCTTTACCATAACCATTCCTGATCTGTAATACTGCACCCACAAATGACAGTTCTGTTTTTCTGTTTTGTACCCTGTAAATACAAGCAAAATATAGATGCCTCTGTTTTTAACAGTACTGCAAAATGAATGTAGTCAAGAGAATTTCAAGAAAAATGCTGTCTGGGAAAAAACTAGGTGCACTTTTAATTCACCCAAACTCCAGATATAATGAGCTTATAAATGTATCATGCCCAAAGTCCAGTGTATTCAAACCAGAAATACCCTAAGTGATGCCCATTAAGACCTGAAGGTTTTGTTTCCCAACTTCTCAGTTATTAGATTTGGTCTTTCCCCAAGAGGAGGTGGATATAGTCTTAGTACTTATAAATCTCTGTTGAGCCCAAACAGTGCAAACAACATACCCAAACAGTGCAAACAACATAAGCCCCACAATTTATGCTTAAAAACAAGCAGAAACCAGAACCACTACCTCTCATATAGTGTTTCCCTAAGAACAGATGACAGCTATTTTTTAAGATGCTATTATACACAAACATAAATAATGCAAATTTAACCATAAATGCAACACAAACAGAAGTATCCACTGACAGTCTATCTGCTGAATATCCCTTCTTTGGGTAATTCATTTTTTGCTTCTGGGCAAAATGGTCCAAAACCAGTGATTTGACAGATCCTGCAATGAGCTCATCATAATAACTAACTCATATGGTCTCACAGGGCACTTACATTAAGCTCCTCCAGCTGCTGGCTTTGTCGGGCAGGACTGCTTAAGAGGCTGACAGAAGATAACGTGAATTACAGTGGGATTTTAAAGTATGACTTATGGCCTTTCTTTTTAAAGCCAAAAGCTTTAAAGAAAACTGCATTGAGCGGACACTGATAATGACCTGGCAAAGAACACTCAGCTGGGCAGCTAGGACTCAACAACGTATTTTCAGGAGCAACTATGATAAAGGAGAAGGCTCTGCTACCAAAGTAAGAAATGAAAGCTACAGGCACTGGAAGAAGTCGTTTGATACTCAGATGTTTCACTAATTGGGTTCAAACTTACTCATATGAATAAGAAGCTCCAAGAGCCACATTCTTTGTTTTTAAGGAATCCTAAACCAAGCATCTTCCAAAGCTCTGCAGTGTTGATGTCAGCTACTCTGTCCAGCAAACATCAGTTTTTTGGCTGGAACAGTCAGAAGTAATGAAATACCACAAAGACGACTGCATTCTCAAGTTAAAAAAGGTTAGAACCAGAATGCTCAGCTCTGACAGGTCAACAGACCCCGTCTTTCCAGGCACTTTGCAGACTTCTAGTCATGTGTGACCCTAATGCAAACTGTACCTCGGTTTTGAGGCTTGCTCACTCAGCTACTAGAGCACAATGGGTAGTGCACATTTTGTTCTGAAGAACTGGAGAGTCCCTGGGAAAAAATAATCTTCTCCTAGTCTCTTTGTCTCAATATAATTAAGGTCAATACTACAAAGTGGCCGAGGGGGGAAGCACTTTGTAAAGTTCTAAAGAGCTGCAGTAGCATTTATAGTGCAAGATTGTCTATGTAAAACTGTTGATTACTGATCTCATTATTTAGATTTCATGACAAAAGCCACTTCTGTTCCCAGATGCATAATAGGTGTCAAGAGTAAAAACCTTGAAAAATACATGGAAAAAGTTACAATAACAAATAGCTTGTTTATGCCATAATTGGTATTAGGCAATTAATGGTGGGATGAAACACCACATTGCTTCTGAAAACAAAAAGCAATACTGTTTAAAGAACATTTAATGAGCACGTTTTATGTTGTCCTCAGCAAGTTTACTGCCAAGCCACAAAAGACATTTATACACACTTCCTTTTGTCTCTAATAAAAGGGTCATTGCTACTTGTTTCTTACTAAATTCACAAGTTTGTTAAAAAAAAAAAAATCCAAATGTAATGTTTTAAACTTGAAATTCATTCAGCTTCTCGAAAAAGCTGATGTTTAAGTTCAACAACATTTTTTAGGCACAGACCCTCGCAGTGCGGTGCACGCTATGAGAATCACAGGGCAAATCCAACACCTCCATGCAGAAAGATGGGTTCAGGGACTGCCTGCCACAGAGACCTATTGTACAGCTCTGAGACGCAGATACTCCAAGTTTTTGACATTCCAAAATCTTCACTATTACTGGGGTGAGATCGGAGTGACTGGAAAAAACAAAGACAGAAATAATGTATTTATTTACTGGGAGCAAGTCTTCAACTGTGCAAGTCAGGGGAGTTTCCCAGACAGTGTCGGAGGGGTATGATGCCTAAATCATTTTAAACTGGCTAAATTACCTAATCTGCTGTCTCCCAAAACCTATTTTCTCCATCTGTTTCTCCTACGCATGTCAAACGTCACCAGTCTCTGATGTGACATTAAAAAAGATCTCCCGTTTTTTCAAAACTAATGTGCTGCAGGAGAAGGGTTCTGCATTTCCAGCTAGGGAAGGTTTCAGTACTGCGGAATGGGAAGTGGTGGTACAAACATCCCCAAAGGCTTTCCTTTCCAGAGCCCCAAGTCCTCATTTCCTCATCTCCTGCAACGTGACAGCAGGAGCACCAAGCAGCGACCCAGACAGCTTCAGCACCGCATGAGCGTCGGTCTGAGCCAGATCAACCAGAGTGGAAGTTCAACAAAGGACAAAGGTGTTCAGAGTAGTAGAAAAAATGTGACAAAATAAGTCAGTGGCATTGTTTCCTTTCTAATGAACCATTTTTGTAGGTCTGGAAAGCTGACCTCACAGACCATTTCAAGAATTTCTGTCTGGGAAATAAATGCAAGAAGGAATGAACTTCAAAAGACTTAGAAAACATAATATTCACAGAACTAAATAAATGTACTACAGAGATGTATGAGATGTATCAGACAAAAGACACAAAATCTCACATGAGCCTCAGATTCCTTCTGATTAAAATCCTGCATACATTATGAATATTCTCATGATGAATTTATCGCTAAATATGCCATGATGCATTCTGTATTCATACTGTCTACATCACTTAATGTCCTCTTTTTAAGCATTTGCGTTCTTGAATTTAAAAATACACATTTTTAAAGAACATGTCCTGTTATACTAATGAGACAGCAAAGTGAAAAGCCATGTCTTATTCTCACATAAGTGCAAAAACATCCCTGGCATGCTTTCACTTAAATCCTTGGAGTTTTTGAGGGATTCATTTTACAAGCTAAATGTAGAATATAATTTTCCAGGCAAGTTTACCAAGGCAAATCATAACTGAGCTCCTGAACAAATAGAAATCAAAATACATTATTTGACATTTTACCCTGTGTGGCTGGTTTGGGCTACACAAGACCATCACTTACCAGTTAAAGAGAAGCCTTGTATCATCTGAGATACCAGAAGATTGTGAGAATTCAAGCTTCTCACGATGAAAATGTACAGTAGAGGAAGCAGTGGACAATTTGCAGCTGGTGAAAAGAGGTATCCTCTAATTACATGCATCTGGCATCCATTATCTCAGCATCTGCTGTACTGAAATCCAATATGCCTCACAAAACACAATGGTATGCTGAGGAAAGGCACAAAATCGCCTGGATTCTCTTTAACAGCTCAAGACCCACCCTTCCTCTTTATCCAATGCACACTGCATTGTTAACACAGCAAAAAGACCCCAGCATCCTACTGATCAGCTGCCTTTATTACAGCAGACAGTATTATTTTGGCCCTTTGATCTCTGACAATCAGATTAGGACCGTGAACCAGCACCACTGACCTCCATTATCAGTGATTCGAAACAGCTCTTGCATACAAGAGCCAAGAACTGGTTTGGATCCCTGGTGATGTCCTGTCTGCTCCTTAGGAATACCACTTAAATCTCTAAAAAATCCCCTATTTCAGTCTTCAAAGCATGGGCTATTCTACTTCTCTGTTGTCACTGTTTATTTGTATTAGCATGGGACATATGGACTGAATTCCCACCTCAAATCAGTGACGCAAGTTTTAAGCCTCTCCTGCTTACAAAACCTCCGTGAGAGGCCTGGGATGAAGGCACCTGAAAAAGGCAAACTTCAGGTGAAAAGCATCAGAAATCATCTCCTATGTGAAAGTGCAGATGGCCACTGACCACATGCTGGCAGAGCTGGAGCAGCCTGGTGATCTGCGTGGGTACAGGTGAGGCAAAAGGCAGCAGCTCTGGATCCGACTGCATCCCAAGGGCTGCAGGACGCTCAGCTTTTCAGCTCATCTTCCAGAACAGATGGCAAGAACACCACAAACATGTTGTTTTGCTGAAGGCTGGCAGCACAGGAGTGTGCTGGAGGGCCAGCCATGCAGGTGGGAGCTGGTCTGGGCTCCTTAGCACCCACAGCAGAGCCGCCTGCTGCTCCAGTGCTGCCTGCAGGACTTCCAGGCTCAGCTGTGGTTTTATTTGCTGGAGTGATGGGGGGCAGAAAGTCAGTTAGCGTGCACTCACATACACCAAACTAGAAACACCTGTTGGCGTTCAAAACCAGTTTTTTGGCTGGCTTGTAGAGACCAGGGGTCTAACAGGTGTCCTTGCAGCCAATGGGAACGTAAAGGGGGTTACAGAGGCCCCGTGAACACTACATTATGCAAGAAAAAAAGTCTGAACAACCTTACACAGCACATGTGTCCACATGAGCAGGTTTAACCACAAGAAACCAAAGTCCCATAAAATTAAGCACGTCTGGGAGGAAATCAACACAGCGAGGACTGGAAAATCTCAGCCCAGAACAGCCCCGGCAGGTCGGGTGCTCCCCAGCACAGTGCCCGTGTGCCCGGACCCCAGCCCTGTCCTGCCAGCTGGACCTGGCCCTGCAGCCCCGAGAACAAAGGAGCTGCACGGGCACAAGCTCGCAGTGTCCCAGGCTCAGCCTCTGAACTCCAGGTCAGGGACTCGCCGATCTATTTTCAGAGATACCATTTCTCATGTGAGTTTTGTAACAGACTTGGCAGTGAGGAGCGATCGTAACAACCCCTTCTTGTGGCTGGTGCCACCCTCGACGTGTCTGTGGGGGTTGCCAGTGGAAGATTTTCCTCCTCAGTTATCAAATGACTTAGTCTGGTGAAAGGCTGCACAGAACAGCAAGCTTCAGCTCCAGTTAAAAGAACAAACACACAAACAAACAAGCAAACAAACAAAAACTTCTGAGGACAACAGGAATGCACAAAGCATCCAAGCACTTGAATTTGGAGCAAGGGTATACGGAAAGTGTCCTCCCTTCCTCACATAACTCTCATTAATTACATCTCTGGAGCTGCAATCCTCAGAGCATCTTCCTGCAAAAAAAGTATGCGTAATGACTGGAATCTCGAAAGATAGATGTTTCTTGAATTATTACTTGAATTACACTGTAACACTGAGACCATGCAGAAAAGGAGAGTGAAGATTGAAATGCAACAAATGAAGCAAAATTAGAACCTGTGGCCGCAGTAGAGATAAGGAGCTCCAGGATCTGGTCAAGAGATGTTATCGGCTACTGCAGAGCACAACTTATAAAAGAGGCCTTGGAGAAGGCAACACATAATTAATAAAAAAAAAAGCTTTTTCCAACCTTTCCAAAACCATAATTGAATGCATAACACACTGAAGATTTACGACAGACCGTGCTGCATATTTAAGCATAAGTTAATTCTAAAAATTCCAGGAAGGTTTACAGCAACACTTTTCTTTCCTACTTCTCTCTTCATTTTCATTCTTCGTTCTCTCTTCATTCTCTCTTCATCTTCAAGGTCACTCACCAGACCCATCACCTTGTGCCCATGGCCACTTTCTCAGACTGAATACAGACTTGCTCCTGTGCCTTTTTAACACGGAGTAATAAAGATCTACATGAAAATTTCAAGCCGCTGCAGTGCCAATGGAATGATTCCTCCTTCCTTTATTTGCCAAAAATCTCAGCAGAGCGCCACAGCTCATCCAAAGGACTCAAGCCATGCATTTTCTTTCACCCAATATAATCAGCCCTTATAAACGATAACGAAATCCTTAATTCTCAAGTTCAAAGTAAAGGCCTGACTCCGACCCAGGGAGAGCTTGAACAGAAAAAAGCAAGCCATATTCTGAACTCACAACAGCTTTTAGGATGTCAGTTTCTTCCACCAGCCATTCCCTTTCAGCCACACAAACCTGTCGGTGACGCTTTTGCTGCATCACTCATGGGCTGAGCCACACAGCTTTAAATGTGACAGCATTCATCCAAAGGGCTTTTTGCTGCACTCTAGTTAACCTTTAGAAACTCCGGTCATATAAACCAAGAACATGCTCCGAATCCTGTGCATCCACACAGGGTTTGAAAGCGGCGGCAGGCAGTGCTGTGGGAAGCTTGTGGCGCCTGCTGCATCCCACGGGCACGAGGGCAGCACCAGGAGCCCCATGTGCACGCACCAGCCCAGCCCACAGCTCCAGCACGCTTTCCTTTTTCTTCAAAACTCAATCCACAGAAGTGATTTTTTTTTTTTTTTTTTTAACCAAATAAACCCCTGCACAACCTTGGCTCGCTTCCTCTCACTGAGTTTTTCAAAGAGCCCGGCGCTACCTGCGTGCCAGCTGTTAAATACCTCGCCTTTGGCTGATGGACAAGCAGATAGCGCAGGACGAGCGGAGCTTTGCACAAGCTACCCTTGTTCCGCTGCCTTTCTGAGCCAGCCAGAGAAGCGATCCCAGCCAGGTACCACTGCACTGTGGGGCTGTGGGCTGCGAGAAAGCTCCCCTGGGCTCAGGCACTTCTCCCCTCCCAGCAGCAAGCCAGACCTACGAACCAGCAGGGTGTTTGCTAAGAAAAGTATCTTGGCTTCGTAGCTGCTGGAGAAGGGCTCTGCCTCACTTAGCCTGGCTGTTATTAACAGCGAAATCTGTCCAATAAATTGACGGCCAAGGAACAATTGCTGCTATTTAACCTCACAACCAGATTTTAAATTGGCCTTGTGAACTGTAAAACTATGAAACACCAAACACAGCCTCTTGCTGTTGTTCCAAACGTGGTGCTGGGAGCTGCTTGGGCTGGGAAAGTCACGCGAGCTGAAGCACAAGTCGGTGCACACACACCGAGGTGAGGTACTGCAGAGAAAGAGTGCCCAGACAGTCCCACCTCCTGCAGCTCAGGGGACGAGGAAGGACAGCACCTTGTCCCCAGGTCAGGCTGGCCCCGTGCTGCCTGCCAGGGTAAACAGCGGGTGGCTGCAGCCCCAGCCTGGCCAGCAAAAACATCCTATGATAAGGGCTTGTTCAGGATGGAGAATGTCCTGCTTTTCAAGCAAACATTTCTGTATTTCTTTCCAGAAGAGAAGCGATACCATTAGGATCAGACACAGATTTCTGGGAGACAAATGACAAGAGCTTCGTTCATCCAGGGCTGACTCGTGCTGTGTTCATCGAGCAGCCTCCAAAGCCTCTGGACCACATCCAGACTCACTCGAGTCAAATGCTAACCAGCTCCATTTGGGGGAAGCATTTCTCAAGAAGATAATCCCACTTGTGCCTGGCACCGCAGAACTGCCAATGTAAGCTCCAGAGCACTGGAGTTGCCCCATCCCATTCCCATCCCCGTGGCCAAGCAGCCCTGCAGAAGACCACGGCAGAAGCAGAGCATCCCGAGCATGCCAGCCCCACAACCTGCTGTTGTTATCCCTGTCCGCCTCGAAAAGCTTTGGAAGACAGTAAAATAAAACCTAGTCCCCAGCCTTCCAAGTCTGACTCAAAGCACTGTCTTCAGGCTCCTCCTTCAAGGGGGTAATATTTGTAAACCCACAGACGTATTTTCTTCTTCTCCCAAAAAAGCTGGTCATTTCCCTTTTAAAGAAAATGTTTTAGGGGTCTCACAAATGTGTTCCTTATTTTCAAAGCTGCAACCCATTATAATTGCGGGAATTGCTGTACATTTCCAAATGCGAAAATGTTTTTTACCTCTCAGGTTCTGTACAGGAAGACATCTGATGTTTATTTTATTAATTTGCTTGACAGAAGCTATGACAAAAAAAATGCAGGGACAATTTAAGGACTGTTTGCTTCCTGAAAACCTTGCAACGTCTCCTCTAAGAATAAGCAGTATGGAACCATGTACATCTCTGAGAATTAGCTGTGCTCTAATCCTCCCTCCGTGGGTCAAAGGAAGAGAGAGAAGCCGTGCTTTAAGTCGTGGCTTTAAACTGAAGACAGGAGAGTGTCACAGGGTGGATAAATAATTTGGACTCGCACTACTATTATGTCTGTGGTTTGACTGTTTTAGAAACAAAGCAAAAATGCAAAACAAACAGAAAATTACTTTTACATGAAGCAGTCTCCTTTTCATCTCAGCTGAACTCATCAAATGGAAACCACTGCCACCAACACCGCCCCGGGAAGCGAGGACATGGAGCACGAGCACCAAGGGACAGAGGCCCCGTGGGCAGGACCTGCACGCATGGGCTCAGGATGCCTATTTTTTTTTTTGGTTCATCACAGAACTGGGAGCTGGTGCCACCACCGAGCATGGCAGGGGCTGTTGACCATCACACACAAACTCACACAGAGAGCCTTGGGGTCTGCTGCAAACACACGGCTGGAGCTCAGGTAACAACACTGAGCAAGGGGTGGAGGCAGCCCAAAGCCAACAGCATCGAGGAGGTTTGGGCCAACCTAGTATTTGCAGCTGTTTGAGAGAATCCTCTTTCTTTATGGACTTTGTCTAAATGAGACTTGTGGGCCTTTTAAGCACCTCTGAGTTGATGCTGCCCTGAGGTGGGGGCTTTGGGCAGGGTTCCCCCAGCCCTCCTCAGCAGGAGCAGTCCAGCTCCTGCAGCACGCAGACCCATCCCACTTATTGGCACTTGCCATGCAGACGTTCTGCTACCGAATCAGAACATCTCTGAATTACCAAACATAAGAAAATCAATGAACTGCAAGAGGAATTTGTGTATTGCACAAACATTAATTAAATAAACCTTAGCTGCCCCCAACTAGACCTAACTGAAGATATAGCTGTGCAGTTAGGCAGAGCACAGCTATTTTCCCCCTGCTGTGACAGCCCTTTGCCAGGCTCACTCGGGCTGAGTTTCTGTTTGACCTGAGGTGAATCGGCTTCCTCCTGGCCCCCAGCACAGCCCCTGCTGAGGGCAGCCCGCTGTAAAGGGCAGCACGGAGCGATGGGGCTGTGCTTCACAGCCAGGCCTGATAAGCATTTCCTTTCCAAACATCCAAACTCCCCAAACTTTACAAACAGTAGCCAAAGAAAGTAGAGAGAAGATTATCAGAGTTTGGCAGATAAAACAATGGTCAGTTAGGATAAAATAATAATAATAATATTGGGGCATCCCACATTCTTTATCCCCTCCACTTCCGACCCAAAATCAAAGGAAGAACTTGAAAAGCTGACTCACCGAACTGGCAGCGAGGGCCTTGGAAGCCAGCGGGGCAATGGCAGAGCTGTGAAGAGCCCTCGACGCAATTCCCACCGTTGAAACAAACTCCGGTACTGCAGGCAGCTGCAAGGTGAGGGAGAGAATAATTCTGAAGATCAGGATCAGAAGTGCACATATGCTTAAAAATTCCTGTGCACTGACTGAGTTCTCAAAACCCCAAAGCAAACCTGAATAATTACAAAAGTCCCATTGAACATTTTTGAGGGGCATCTGTCCTAAAACCTCTCACAGAGGTGCCATGGGAAGGGAAGCAGCTCCCACCTCGAGGCCAGCGCTGGCTGGCTTTCAGGTGAGCAAGAAATTAATCTCACACCTGTCTTCTCCTTACCTCACTGGGGCATTCTGCAGAGTAAGTAATGCCTTCAAAGCACACCAAAGCTGTCGGATGGGAAGCACAATAAAAACACTGCTTGGTACCTCGCTTGGTCAAGTGACTGGAGGCAGGGAGCTCGTCTCCCTCCCCAGTCCCTGCAGCCAGCCGTGCCATTTGCTGAAACAATGGGCTTACAATTTTATTTTAAACAACACTCACAAACCAGTCCTGTGGTGGGCTGGATGAAAGACCACTTGCATCGGAATGGACATTGCCCCTTATCTTGCAGTGGGCAGGCAGCAATACAGCTAATTAACCTTCTCATCAGGGCTCAGATTATTTCTGCCCCCGAGAGCCAGAGATTAAAGATGCAATTAACTCGCTTGCTCCCCAGCACACGCTTCGTCCTGCCTGCACGGTGATAAGTGCCCACGGCTGCTCTCCATCAACCAACAGACCTCACTTCTCACTCATAAAACAACACAATTCCAGCCAGCAAGTGGGTAAAATCATCAGGAAAATGATCACGAGGCATTGTACCAAATCTTGTACCAGCAATGATAAGTTGCTTTGAAACTGGAGGTGTCCTTATGGAAAATAAAGGACCAGAAGCCGCTTTCCATTTCTGCAGAGCTGGCCGTCCAGACGTGGTGTCACCTTTTGAGTGGACCAGAGAACGAAACAGAGCTAAACTGTAAGGAAGCCCGAGCAGCCACATTTCTCTGTTCTCAGCCAGTGAAGTGTGAAATGTACACAGAGACAGAGAATGCTCAATTAGGCTTTTGAAATCCACCTTTTCAAACCATCCCAATAAATCCACAAACAGGGACAAGTTTTCCCAATGAAACACTCTTCTTAAAACTCATGATATGCAGCAAACGTTTTACATTTCCCATTAGAAAATGCTCATCTCAGAAGTGCTTTTAGCAAACGATGCCACGTGTGCCGTGCTTTGTCGCAGTGTAAGGACGCAGCACAACTCCTTCCTTTAGAAGTCCACTTAAACGTTGGACAAGGCAATTTTCTCTGTTCACAGACCTGCTGTGCTGCTGGCCAGCTCCTCTTTTTTTTTTTTTTTTTTTGTTTGTTTTTGTTTTTGTTTTTCCTACACCCTCTCTTCTCCTTACCCTTTTCACCGCAGGGTGCCTGTGTGCTGTGCTGTGGCGGTGCCGCCGGTGCAGCCCCGGCAGAAACACGGCGCTGCTGCCAGCCCTGTCACGGTCACCTGCTTCAAGGCCCTTGTGTCCCATGGATCCCGTAATTATTTCAAGTAGCTGAAGTTACAGCAGACAGACCTGGCAACCCTCAGCCTGTTGGCTCAGAAACACAAATTTACTAGAAAGAGCAGAGAACAAGAGGCCCAGATGGAGCCAGAGGGAGCCAGGCGCAGCCTGTGGGGCTCGGTGCTGATGACCCAGCCCCAGGCCTGCACGGTGTCCTTACAGAGATGCAAAGGGTGACGAACATTTTCCAGGGTTTTGCTGTATAAGAAAAAATTGCAGGACATCTCACACAGAGTGCTGCGGGCTCCTGGCTGCTCGCATCCCATGTCTGCAACTCCTCGCATGAAATTCACGTGTGAGGTGAAACCTCTGCAGTGGTCAGCCCTTGGGCAGGACGTTGGGACATATTTACATAGCTCACACCACAATGCAATCAGCCACAGCCTACCCTGCATGGAAAGCTAATAACCGCACTTCCAAATTTCCCACTATTCTCATTGTCCCATATATCAAATATTGGCACTGTTTTTTCCTACAGAAACACAATTGACTTCCTAATTCCCCCTCTGTGCTGAGTCTCAACATTGTCTTGTGTAACACTTTCCATCTGGTTTGCACTGATTAAGGTTTTGTCAACATTTTGGTGAATATGACATTCTGTAATTTTGCACTTCTGCTATAATTTTGCACCCTTGTTACACAGACACACACCTATTCTAGCGATGTGTGCTCTGTCACTTCTTTTACCTTCTCAAAGCCAAGAGAGCAGATGGCATTCTCATGAGAAGCCCTGGGGACACCCGACCTCTCTGTGAAGCCACCAGACGAGCAGCCCCACAAGGGAAGGCTGACAGAGCTCGGCATTATTCATTTCCAACACACCAAAGCAAAAAAGTCAGAAGGTACCTGACTGATGGACCTCCTGATTAAACTGATTGGATCGGGCTGGCTTTCTCCATATTGTTTCTTACATTTACGCCAGAGAAATCAGCAATAACACTGGCTTCTCTTCTTACTCCCCATGTGCTGCTCATCTTTCTATTAAACCCTCTGTACTTGGTGACAGGGGAGACTCCTTCCGAGTCCCCTTCCCACTGACACCTGAACTCCCCAGGCTCTGCGCCTTGGATGCATTACAGCTAACAAACTTAAGCCTCAGTGTTGGCTTTTTTAAGAACCTGATGATTTTTTCAAATCCCTCCTCCAAAAAAAAAGATTATTTACTAATACAAAGGCAGCATTGAACTCCACATACTCACCTACCCAAACTAATGAGACAGTGATGAAATGTTGCTTCAGAAGGCCACTTATCTCCTGATCTAATGCTTTAGCCACTTTTCATAGCCATGCAGCTCCAGGTACCAAGGCGACCCCATACCAAACACGCTGTCTGGCTGGTGCACTTCACTGCCAGTTGGGAAACCACCACCTGCCCCTGCCCAGCTGCTCCAGGCCTGGTGTCACACACACTTCCCAGGGTGTTTCCTCCTACACGGCCAGGCAAAGAGCATTCACAGCAATGAGCCTGTCATTGGCTCTTCCCGCATCCAGCTGTGCTCCAAAACATCCTGAAGCACTGCTGCTTTTTAGTTTTGCTCACTCTCCACATCTGCTAGAAGCACAGTCCTAAGTTTTCTTCTTTCTAGCCTCAGCACTATTAGAAATAATGAAGTGATCAAACTGCACAGCAATGTTCTTTTGTTTTCCCTGACTCCTTCACCTTAATCACCAAAAAATGAGACTTCAGGCAGCGGATCCCAGCCTGGCTCCATGGTGCCCATTTGCTGGCAATGCTCAGCCCATCAAGGCAGTCTTGCAAGGCTCACAATACAACCAGGGATAAGATATATTCGCTGGAATGGTTCCACGTCACGGCATCCGACTGCTGTAATTGAATTGTCAGCAGCGAGGGCCTTCCCACCACCGTGCTGCTGGAGCACTGTCAGTGATCTCTGGAGGCGTGTAGGAAGGGCCACAAATCCCGCTGACATAATTTGGCACAACCTCGCCGCCCTTCGCTACAACAGCGAGCGCAGGCGTGCCTGTGGCTGCTGCTCCCAGCACTGAAAATCCGCTAACACGAATAATACCCTGGTTGTGTTTCCCTGCCTCAGCACTTCACCGATATTTACTGACTCATTTCCTCGGCCAGCCCTTCCTACGCTCTCTTCGGGCCCAGAGGAAGATGTCCCCTGCTCACACCGAGGCCAGCCACCAGCAGGAAAAGCCATCACACCCCCGCCAGCCGGCAGTGCCGAGCCCTTCGGACAGGAGATCTGCTGGCACAGAAACCAGATCCCTGGGACGGGCTGTGGATCACGACAGCAGATCCCAGCCCTGGCCACCCTGCAGGAGCCAGGCAGGACCTGGGGCACAACCACAGACTCCCAATGAGGCTCAGCCAGGGCCTTTCGCCCAGGTCCAGCCCCCATGCGTGGGGCTCTCTGGAAGCGCATGACTCGGGAGGTGATGCTGCAGGAGCTTCCCACCCTGGGCAAACTTTGGAAGAGCCCCTGGTTGTGCAGAGGGCCACAGGGATGAGCTCCTTACGGCACATATTGCACCTGAGATGCCCCTGCTTTATTCCTGGGAACTTAGGCTCGCCTGTCACACCCACAGTATGAAATGGGTACCGAGAGTCCCAGCATTTCATCCCTACATGTGCTGGAGCTCCCCTGGCTCCTGTTCACAGGAGTCTGCTCTGAGCAGCTTTATTCCCTTGTCACCTCTTCCTTCCTGCTGGGATCCCTCACTTCCCCTGCAGGAAAACTGCTACGCAGCCACTGTTCAGAGTTCACCTGAGGTTGTTATTTGCTCGCTGACAGCACGTCGCTCAGTACCACAGCGCTTCCTTCGGCACAGCAGGGTTGGGTTACGGGCTTTTCAACAGGAAGAATGAAGACTGGCTTGCTAGACACTTTTTTTAAAAAAACTTTTTCTTCAAGCATAAAAGTTCGAGGAAGGTGCTGGCAGCCTGTCTACAGAACAAAGGACAGCCAGCACGGGAGCCATTTTCCTATATTGTAGGTCAATTACAATCAAAACCACTTCTACAATGGGGCTGGAGACTGCTAGCTTTCATCCCCCTGATGGCAAGGCAGGTTGGATCCCAAGTGCTTTGTTGTTGTCTCTGCCTATGACTTGAAAGGAAAGCTGCTCATCTGTGGTGCAGGCTGGAGAGTCCAAGCTGAGCCCGACCCCGACTCGCAGAGCTCTGTTCTGAGCCAGGGAACACGAGATTCTGCCTTGGCAGCGACATCTGTCTACACGTACACCTAGACAAACCTTTGTCTGATTCAAAGGAAGATTTTATTTGGATTTCAACGTCTCAAAGGTGAAGTCTGAAGTTAAATATTGCCCAGCTGGAGGCAGCTGCAAGTGCTGCAGGAGGAGGCGGGAGCAGCGCAGCCCCCCTTGTACACACCAAGCCCTGCAGCCCCAGTGGGAGGCAGGCATACGTCCCACCAGGATAATGCTGCCTCTGTCTTCAACAATAGCAACACAGAATCGTCACTTATATGAATATTTGCATATCCATAGCCTGACTCATGCAAATCTGAATACACACGGCAGCTTCCCCGCACAGCTGGGAGGTAAATGCTTCTGTGCTTGCTTTGCAAAGAATTACACCAGAGCAAACACTACAGAGCAGAAAAGCCAACAGAATCCCAAAGTCTCAAGTTCTGTGCCTTTGCCTCAAATCTTATTCATGCCTTCATTTCACCCTCGCTGGCAGCTCTCTTTCTGCTCTGAGGCTGATACTGCGGCACCTGTGCTGGCTCCCCCAGGCCTGAACACTCACCTTTAGGCTAAAGCAGCAAGCAGATAGAAGGGAAGGAGCACGGGGATCTCTAATCTCTGGCAGGGGGCTTTCAAGCTCTGTCAGTCTTAAAAGCAGCAGAATTGGGACCTGGCACACAAGGTGAGCGAGAGCAACTGGGGGCAGAGAAGCCCTCGCCACACAGCCACAAGGACAACAATTATGGGGCTGGATAGAGAAAAGTCCACTCAGGACTTGGATCATAGCTTTCCAGAGCTTCTGCCAATGGCACCGTTTAAATCACAACTTTGGGCTTTAAATGTTTAATAGCGTTTGGCAGCTGGATAAATGAATGTGCCTCTGAAAACCCTTTCATGCTGCAAGGGGGAAATTCTGCAAAAACGGAAAGCAAACAGGGGGCTTGCTGGGGAGCCAGAGGAAAACCTGACACACAATTCAAATAAATAAAATGTAAAAAACATAAACAAACAACAACAAAAGTTCCTTTTAAAGACATTGTTGCAGCATTTCCTGGAGGCACGGTACTTGAAATGAGCATCCTCAGCCAAAAGGACAGCGCTGACGGCACCGAGAGCTGCAGCGGAGCCACTGGTACTTACGGTACAGACAGCCGGCATCGCCTGCAAGCTGGGACCACCCCGGGCAGCACTTGTACGCCGTCTGGTACTGCACCTGGTACACCTGCCTGTAGCCCGTGTAGTATACGGTCCTGAAACAGAACAAACACGGCCCGGACAGCATTAGTTCCTGCAGAATGGGGAGGCAGGCAATGGGAGTCGTAGCTCTGACTGGGGCAGGAAAGCAGGGACTGATCTGGAACATAAATAAATAAAAGCGACACTTTTCCCGCCCCCCCCCCCGGAATTCTGCTGTTGTATGTATGCGAAAATCGAAACAGAGATAAAACTTTTGAAGCTGAATTTTAAAAAGCTTCTTTGGCAGAACATGAAAACTGCTCCACCAAAGCAAATTAGACAAACAACAACAAATATTTGGCACAGCAGATGTGCTGTACATGTCCACTGAAAATATTTATCCTAACTCATTCTTGTTGTTTGGTTTTGTCTGAATGTTGCTACAAACATTGCTGAATAATGGTGAACCATTGATTCCCGCAAAAGAAACCTTCGGCTCCCCTTCTGTGCCAGCCAGCATATGGAAGCACAGCTGAGGAAAATGAAAGCAGATACCAATTTTTGTACAAGCTGTCAACAAATTACGAAGGAAATGCTCGTGTTCCAGAAGCAGCTGAGAAAGCAGTTCGCAGTCACTGGGGCAGCAGAACAGCTCAGCACCAGGCCCAGGTCCATGCGGATGCCCTCGGCAGGGTCTGTTAGCACGGTGGCATTGGGTGCCAGAAGGGCCAAGTCTTGGGGCTCGGGCAGAGCTGGTGGGATCAGGGAAAATGTGATCCACAAGGGCTGCAAGGCAGCCAGCAGCCTCTTTCACCTGTCCTGCATAAGCTGAGAAATGATGAGAAACAGGCATTGCAAGAGAGTTTGGAGAAAGAATAAAAATACTGACCACTGCATTCTTCTATCCTCAAAAAATCCCTTGTGTTTCCTATTTAAATCAGGAGAAAGTGGATAAAGGAACATGTTCCCCAGCTCTGCTATGCTACCTATGAGAACACTTGTAGGTAGATTTAGGTCAAGAATAAAAGAATAAAAAAATATTCTTCACTTTTCTTCCAGGAGAAAAATACAGTAAACCACAGGTTCTAAAATCAGTCTTTGTCAGAAATAAGGAATACGAGAAACAAAAATGAGTGGCCTCGTAGCAGCATGAAGCTCCTGCTGGTCTCTTTGTCCTGACCCTCATGAGACAAGGAACTGGGCTATCTGGTGTGCAGAAAGTGAATTTTTCTCACCCATTCAGGTCTAATGGACCCGGTGAGGTTGCAGAGCTCAGGAGGAGCCCTAGGCTGCTTTTTGCCCCCAGCAGCACCCAAACAACCTCACCTCCATGGCCCAAACAACCTCACTTCCATGGTCTTGGTGAGCCCCACCTGACACGTTCACCCCCGGGGGTTCTCAAGGAACTGCAAATATTTTGACAACCCCGGTTGCCTGCGGGTATCTGGATGCTGTGGGCTGGAAAGAGCCACAGAGCAGATAAAGTATCTTCGATGTTTCTGTTTTCTTTTGTGTTTTCAGGAGTCCCTGGCACAGACAAAGTTGAATGAGCCAGAACTAATGGAACCCAGGCTTAAAAGCTCCTGCTGTGTCCTGCTGCTGGGAAATTCACTTCCAGCCCAGGGACACAGCCGTCACCCCCCATGTTCGGTTACCGGGGGCTAAGGAAAGTCACCGCCTGCTGTCACCTCGCTGGGGAAGGCTGCACAACCGGCAGCAGAAGCACCACCTTGCCAGAAGCCCCCAAAAGCAAGGCCCAGGAGCTCCCCAGAGCCATTTAGAGGGACAAGGGGCAAAATCGTGCCTGGGGGCAGCTTGGCTGCAGTTCCTTTTATCGTGCTTGCTTTTAAAACTCCATGGGCTGAACCTCGCTCTGCCTTGCAGCACCTCCAGGCTTCACCTCCCTACTTCTGGCAGGAACTGAGTTTTAGCACGGGGCTGCTCTGGTATTTATAATGAAGCACAACAGAAGGTTTTTTTCCTTTCAGATCCTTGATTTACAGTGTCAAAAACACACATTGAAGGACTAAAGGGACAGCTGGGACTAAAGAGCTCCCAGCCTTTGAAGTGGCAGCAGATGAGGCACCTATCATTTCAAAGTCCTCTCTTAAACATGGCCAAAAGCTGGACTCTGTTCGCTCTCTTATTCTTGCAGCACAGATATCATCACCGAGGTAATTACCATCAATTACAGGTTAGGAAGAATTCCTAAACTCGAGACTTAAAAGCTGTCTCTAGTCCAAGATGCTCCTTTGAAATAATTCCTGTGATATTGTAAAGGCTTGTAGCTGCTTAATGAGGCCAGGAAAGCAGGTGGAGGGCAGGGGGAGATGGGGGACACGGCCAATTGGCTGCCGTGGAGGGAAGGAAAGGCAAAGGCTCCCACTGCTGCACATGCACAGCCCTCCCCTTGCAGCCCCTCCTTGCCGCCCAGCTCAGAAACAAAACCCCAATTACCTGAACAACCGCAGCAATTTGCTGCTCAATTTTTGGCGAGGAGCAGCTGGCTGCGGGGGCTGAAGCACGGCTTTGTGGAGCCCTGCAGTGGCTGCCCAACGGGCTCCTCTCTGGCACGGGTAAGTGCAGCTGTGCCACCCCCACGGCACCAGCGCGAGTTCCTCGGTGGTGTCATCACTGAGCAGCACGAATGCTATGGCACGAGGTCGCAACGGCGGAGCACCTACCTGCGCTCGTAGCCCGTGCACCAGCGCCGTCCCACGCAGTCCTGCCTCCACACCCTGACCGTGTGGGCGTGCGCCCGGGCGCAGGGCTCCCGCCGCCCCACCAGCGCCAGCTCCGGCTCCGCGCAGACATGTGGCCTGGCACAGAGAGACAGAGGTGTGGGGCTGCAGCCGTGGCAGCACCGGCTCTGCCACCCCATGGCATCCCCGGGGACAGCGGGAACATCCCCGGCCACGTGCGGTATCTGTTGTGGGTAAATCACGGCGGGGAACTGAGAGCTGCCGGGTAGAGCGCCTGGCACCAACATTGTCCTCCTCCCGGGTCGGATGTGCAATGGGCAGCCAGCACCCCAGGGAGCGGAGCAAGCCCAGCAGGTGTGGTTTTGTTTGGGGCATGGAGCTGGGACGTGCTGGAGAGCTGCCAAGGGCACAGCACAACCTGGTGTTTCACAGGTGGGAGCTGAGACAGAGAAAAAGTAGCAGAAAAGCAGCATTTGTGCTGTATTTCTTTCCTAATCCTAGCTCTTCCTCGACAAATAGGAGTCAGTAGTTTTAACTAAGGACAAAGAAGGGAATATTTGTCCCTGAATTAACGTTACGGGCCATTTGTTACAGGGGAGTGCTTCTGTTGCTTCAAACTCCCCCCAAAAATAAAACTCTCCACAAAAATAAAAGGTTGAACCAAGTAACTTGGACGTAGTGGAGACTCCAGTTCAGAGCTGGCATCTCACTGCTCCGGGACACTCAGTGACACTGCTGCAGCAAGCCCAGAAATGCCCCTGGGACCCCAGAACGTTCCCCCTTGGCAGGGCTCTGCAGCCTCCCCGCTCAGCCCACGCGTGGCTCCGCATGGCGCTGCCCTCCCTGGGCGCCCTTTGCTGGTACCTACACACCTCGCCCCCATGCCCTCTGTGCCTCCAAAACCTTGTCAGCAGTGATGCTTGGTGTAATTTGTCACAGTGAAGGAGGGCTTTTGTGTCCCCAGAGAGCAGGTCTGTGTGCCACAGGCATCATCAGCGGTGCCTATGGGAAGGGGCAGCACTTCCCAGCTGCTGGCGTTTTCTTTTCTCTGATGCTTTGGCACACATCTCATCTCCAGTGCCTCATCCAAGAATCCTAAAAGTGCTTGTCAAAGCAGAGGCACAATATCCCTGACATGGGGGGAAAAAGCAACTGTGCCAAAGCTGCTGAAAAGGACCCCGCTCCCCCTTTCCTAAGCCCAAATGTCCAAAACGTCGGGGGGAGCAGCTTGCCGTGAGAGCACCACGCAACGCTGGGCTCGTTTACCAAAGGAATGAGAGCAACCCCCTGCATCCAGAGATCATCTGCTGGCAGGGGACCAAGCTCGCGAGGAAGTTTTCCAAAGAAGCTAAATGATTAACACCAAACTGTAACTGTAAAATTCAATTAAAAAGAAAGGACTACGTGCTCCTGGAGTAACGGGAAGAGGGAGAAACAGGCACAGAGGAGACACAAAGTGCAATAAAACAGCAGCTCTGTGAGGAAAGGTCAAACTATTTGCACAATAATTGTCTCTTGTGCTCACACAATAGCAACGCTTCAGTCAAAGACAGCGAGTTACCTTCTACAAGCTGGGACTGCGCAGACTTTTAAGTTTCTTTTTACCTTTACATACATTTGGTACCAGATAAAGAACCACAGAACAACCCCCTGAAAACCTTCCCTGCACCTCCCTTCACACTTGATTTTAAAATCTTGCATTTAGCCTCTGCTTGGCAGATCCCTGCCCTACAAAACCCCCTCGGGTTCTCTCCTTGCTACTCACATGTAGGGCTGCAGTTTGGTCCCAGAAGCAAGCGAGGATATTCGCAGCGCGAGGATGAGGGACAGGGCGAGCGCAGGATGCTCCATGGCACCAGCTCCTCTCTGCTCCCCAGGTGCCGCCAGTGGGAGCTCGGAAACCTCCCGGGCACCCGGAGCACACGAGCAGCTCCTCGTTCCTCGACGGGTGATGCTCTACTGCACACGGGGATCCCTGCTGGGCTCCACCGGGCAGATTTATTGCTCCTGGAGGCTTCCTCCCGTCGGGCTGGGCTCAGCACCGTTCCCCCGTCCGTGGGAAGTGGTCACAACGCAGATCGCCGCTGGGCTGCTGCCAGAACCAAACCTGGCTCCTCACGCTCGGCTGCTAGTGGCGAGGAGCACGGGGGTGACTTTTCCTTCTGGCCTCTGCTTCCCAACAAGGTGCAAAGCCCCGGGGGCTCGCGGGGGCCGGGTCCCATCCAGCAGCGAAGCCCCATGGAGGTTTTGCTGCTCTGCGGTCCCACGCCACACGGCGAGGCAGCGCGCACCCGGCACCCAGCAGGGGATGGGACGAGGCAGGGTGCTCCCCAGGGTGTCCCCCAGGCACCAAACCCCGAGGGCTGCCCCAGCAGCAGGCGGCGTGCTCGCTCAGCCCACCTGCGGGGCCGCGGCCATCCTTCCCTCCTTCCTCCCCCGGAGACGGAGCCAGCAGCTCCCCAGCGTTTCCACTGAGCAGCCCAACTTCCCTCCTGCTTCCCCAGGTCTAGCTCCTCTCGCTCACATGCTCTCCTTTCTTGTCTTGCTGACAGCCACAAATCCCTCCCACCAGCTGCGTCCAGCCCCACCAGAGGAGGGGGAACCCTGCGGAACCGCAGCACGAACGGTGTGGGTTTGTTTCCCCGACAGCCCTTTTGCACTTAGAAGGGCAACTTCTATACGCACCATCCCAAAGCCCTTTCCAGCCAATCTAAGGCATCCTGCAAAGATTTACTCTTCCTACAGGCTCTAACAGAAAACAAATCCGATCTCTTCCCGAGGAAGTTGTGCTCTGCGTGCAGGGGTCAGGGAGGCGCAGCGCTGGAAGGGCGCTGCTGAGGGACCAGTGCCTCGGGGGGGGGGGGGGGGGGAATGCACTGGGCAGAGGGAGCTGGGGGGCAGGATTAAACAGCTACCTGCCTGCTCCTCCCCAGCTCTCTGCTCAGAAGGGAAAAGCACAAAAAGAGGAGTGGACGTGGATTTTACTGCAGCTGGGTGACTGCAAAATGACCCAGCCCTGCCTACGCTCAGGTGGCTCATAGCGGGGGTCCCTCTCTCTAGCCCCCCTCTGCTCTCCTCCAAACATCTCCAACCCAAAAACCTATCAGGAGCATCGGTGGAGTTACCACCACTCTTTGCAGACACGGCGAGGCCTGAAGAACTGCCAAGGGTCTGGTCTGTCTTCTCCCTTCCAGGACGGATGGATGGGGTGGCCGACACCACAGGAGGCGAGGAGCAGCAGGGCAGCAGCACTGCGGTGCGGCTCTCCTCCCACCCGGGGATCCCACCAGTTCTCTTGCCAAGGGAGAGTTGTTCTGAGGGTCACAATTAGCCTTGCACAATCCCACGCCCTTCTCACAAACAAGCAGAGGCAACACCACGTACACCTCAGTTCTGCTCTGAGCAGTGCTGAAAAGGACGGGTCCCACAGCATCCAGCCCAAGCAGCAAAGCGTCACGTCGGGCTGATGGAACAGAGAACCCGAGTTATGATAAACACACGCAGAGAAGAGAGCTGTGATATCTTTTAAGAAGGTTGTATTAATAATTATTTTATTTCTGTGAGAGGTTTTGGTAGTTTCAGTGGCTGTGGTTTCACTGCTGTAAGACAGCCCCACGGTGTCCACCCAAGCCCCTTTTCCAGGTGAGGTTTGCTGTCTCCCTGGGCTTGTGGGAGCGAGAACTGCAGACAGGACAGCAGAGAGCTCAGGAACCACATGTAAGAGGTGGATGTCTGCAGCCCTGTGCCATCTGTGGAGTCAGGTCAGTATGGTTTCAGTTCTGTACCATTGCCAGCACAACCGCCAGCTGAAGATGTCATCTTCTGGCTTTGGGGAAAGCAGCCCTGGAAAGCAGTTAGGGATAAAACAGGGCTCTAAAAATAGTGATGATAATATCTGCAATAAAGACAGAGACTGGAGAAATATAGACATTAACTTGCCAATCAATCCCCAGCATAATTTAACCTTTGCTGTCAAGCACACTGAGCACGGGCTGGAGGGCTCCAACTCACGGCTGTCCCTCTTGCTGTGCCTCTGGTTAGTGGGGGTCATGGCTGCGGGCTGTGCCCCTGCCCCGTGTGCCCCCAGCACCAGAAGCAGACAAGCCTCTGGACTGGTGCAAGTGCTGTTGGTAACTGTGAAACCACTGCAAGTGCAGCCACCCCAAACTGTAACCCTAACCCAAACATAAACGAAAAACAAAACCTGAACCCAAACCCAGACCTGAAGTTGAACCCTAACCCTAAACCTAAACCTAACCCAAATCCTAACCCTAACCCTAAACCCAAGCCAAACATTAACCCTAATTCTAACCCAAACCCTAACCTGAACCAAAACCCTAACACTAAATCTAATCCCTAACCGTAAATCTGTGACCCTAAATCTAACCCCAACCCTAAATTTAACTCTGACGCTAAATCTAACCCTGACCCTAAAGCTAACCCCTAACCCTAACCCTAAATCTAACCCTGACCCTAAATCTAACCCCTAACCCTAACCCTAAATGTAACCCCTAACCCTAAATCTAACCCTAACCCTAACCCTAACCCCAACCTAAACTCATCCCTGACCCTAACCCAGCCCCCAAGCCCCGCCCCCTCCCGGGAATACCGTCCAATCCAGCCCCTCGCTCAGGCCCCGCCCCCCGCTAGCCCCGCCCCTCCGCCCAGCCGCCATGTTGCCTCTGGGCGATGCGGCGGGCGGCCCCCCGGGGGGCTGCGGCCCCGCGGCCGTGCTGGGGGTGGCGGCCCCGGTGCCGCTGTCCCCCCGCAGCCCCCCCGCGCCCCCCGCC
>CM021785.1:990887-1200216 GCA_011076525.1 Nettapus auritus | reverse complement strand
CCCCCCCCCCTCGGTCACCCCCCGGTCCCCCCTCACCTCACCGCCCCCGTCCCGTTCTTCTCCCCGCAGCCCGGAGCCGTCGAGCAGGCGGTCGGCGAGATCCGCGCCGTGCTGACGCCCGCCGAGGACGGGGAGGTGCAGAGCGTGTGGCTGCTGGCGGAGTAAGGGGGCTGGGGGACGGGGGCTGGGGGGGCGGCGGGCTAAAGGTGGGTCCTGCCCCTCGCCGGTGAGCAGAGCCGAAGGGGGGAAGAGCGTAATGTGAGGGGCTGGGGGCGGAGCACGACCTGCAGCCGTCTGCAGACAACACCTAGCCCCGATCTGCGAGCCCCCAGCCCCGATCTGCGAGCCCCCGGGCCCCATCTGCGAGCCCCCGGGCCCCGTCTCCCCGATTTCCCATCCCCACCCGCAGGCAGCAGGGCCAGCTCCAGGCCTCACCCCACGGCACACCTCAGAGCGGCGGGGAATGTGCCCTGTCACCTGGAAAGGCTCTGTCCAGCCCCCGTCTGTAATTACCGTTACACTACAAGAATAACTTTGGTCTCATCAGCTTTATGTTGTTGCCATTCCTGGTGAAACAACATTTACTAATTTTTGTAAGACAGTGAAAGCGGTAAAAATGAGCTGTAGTAGGTTTCAAGTTTGAATGCTGAATTCACTGCCCTTAGAGTGAAAGCAGGAGCAGCTTTAGATGCCCTGAGGATGAAATTGTGTCACAGCTGTGATGGTTCAAGAAGGTAGTGTGGCAAAACATGCAGGGAAAGATAAGATCTTACGTTAAATGTGAAGAAACTGACCATTTGAGTGTACAGATGCTCTTACAGATGAAAGTGTTAAGTGACACCACGGTTACAGAAGACTATTTCTCTCCCCTGAACTTGCACAAATGGAGTTATTAACTTAGAAAATGTGGCAACATGCTAATAGCATGGTATTGAACTCCGGCTTCCTGGAGAGTTTTTGGAAACTCACCTGCCCCTAACTGGGTCATTGAACTGCAGCAGTTGTAGCACTAGGGCTCAGGCAGCATGAGATAGCACTAAAGCTCTTTCACTGTCTTCTGACCTATTCTGATATTCTTAATGTTTTCTGATATTGTTCCATTTCTATGCTGGGACATTTAACCTCTTACCAGACTCGATGATTCCAAGCAAAGGCTACAATGGAGAATCTGGCCTGACTAAAACTTCAGTTTGTTCTCCTTAGCAGCTCTTCTGTCCCATCAGGCTGTAAAATGTAAAATCAGGCCAGCCAAGAAGACTGCCAAAGCTTAGTCTTGTTACCTTCCCAGAATTGATCACTGGAACAACGAGAAGGAGCGTCTTGTTCTCATCACAGATCGGTCCCTTCTGATCTGTAAATACGACTTCATCAGCCTGCAGTGCCAGCACGTGACGAGGATTTCACTCAATGCAGTTGATACCATCTCTGTAGGAGAGTTTGAGTTTCCACCTAAATCTCTGAACAAGTAAGTCGATGTAGTAATATTGTAGTGTTACCCTAAGTAGCTTGGGCTGACAACCTTTAGTTTTAACCATTAGACATGTTTTGAGAGTTCTTCCTTTTGCTGGTGTTTACTCATCTACTTCATTTACAGTTACTGAAACTTCATTGGAAGATCAGAGTAGCTGCAGTCTTGCTTGGACACTTACTAGTTGCATTAAAAGCGAGTTGCTCGAGGACGAGACCAGTAGGTTTGGGAGAAGTTCACTGCCATTATGGAGCGCAGTAAGCAGCAGCAGTACCGTAGCATTATTAGAAAGCCAGGTGTACAGGTCAGGTCATACTTAAGTGTAGGTTGCTACAGACAGAACGGTTTAGCCCTTGTGTCCTAGATGTGTCATCAGCTTAACTTTTTTGCACTCAGCTTAAAGAACTTATCTTTACATGTTGCAGGGATGGAATTATTTAGATGTTTAATTATTTTATCACTTTCCTAGCGAAAAGCGTATTACCAAACAGTTTAGCTGCCAGTTTTAAGTAGGACTCTTTCAGAAGGCACACCTCTAATTAAACTCACCGCAAAGATTAAAAAATTCTTACTGTATCAATTCTGCTGTCTTCAACCTCAGGCGAGAAGGTATTGGGGTTCGCATTCAGTGGGACAAGCAAAGCCGTGCCTCCTTCATCAGCCGATGGAACCCGTGGTCGACAAGCGTCCCGTACGCCACCTTCACCGAACATCCAATGGCAGATGCTGATGAGAAGATCACATCCCTTTGTCTAGTAAGGAAATCGCCTCTCCTATTCTAGATGCTTCTAAGCATCTGGATGCTTCTAGGTGTCGTAGGCTGGATACTACTTAAATTATTTTGAAAAGACGCAGCAGGTAAATCAAACAGAAGCAGCTGAATCAAAGGGAGAACTAAGAGCTGCAAGCTGTTTCCCCGTTCTCCATATTAAATGTCAGAAGGTAAAGATTATGACATGCAAGATCTATCACAACTACAGCTGTAGTGTTAATGCTTTACACTTCAACATCAGCAGCTCTTTGCCTGTGAAAGCATCATGCTTTTTAAAATGATGGAAAAATATCTTTTTTTTTTTTCTTCCAGTTGGAGAATTTTAAAACCCAGCTAATTCAAGCTGTGAAGAAAGCCCATAAGGAGTGTCCATTGCCAGGAAGGGCTAACGGTGTACTAGTGCTGGAGCGTCCTCTTCTGATCGAAACGTACCTGGGCTTGATGTCCTTCATCAACAATGAAGCCAAACTCGGCTACTCAATGACAAGAGGCAAAATTGGATTTTAAAATTCACTGCATTTAATCTTTTCAAGGGAAGGTGATTTTATATTAGTCTCCTGGGGAGAGGACACAGTGGCAGAATATTTGATAATCAAAGGGGAAAAGTTACGGGAATGAAAGGGGGTGGCTGTACAACTAATCAGTCCCAGGAGGGCCTGGTTGTTAAGGAAATCACCAGAATGCACAAGTCAGCTTAACCTGAAGCAAACACAAGGTGGTGTCATTCTTGTATTCTGTATCTAATTTACAGTTCTTACTGGGTCTTACAGGGCCAGCGAGCAGTGGTTATTTCCTCCTGTGTTTCTAACTAGGTGTTCTTCCCTGTTAATTCCATGCGATTGATTTCTGCTGCAAACACTCTACGGCTATCCAAGATACCGCAGCATGTTCATGCCATATTACAGTGCCCTATACACAGTGTCAAATCATGTGGTGTGCTTGAGATTGTTTAAAGCGGTCTTAGTGCCTCAGTTACAGTAATCTTAGCATTTTGATTAATGCCCGTTAAGAATTTTGAAAGCTGTGTCAGTCATTCTTTAGCAAAGCAGTCAGCAAATTTTGTTAAAGCTGCACTGCCACATCTGCTCAGAAGCAGCGTACACGAACCCTTACTTTGTAAACAGCAGTATATGGCTGAATGTATTGGCTTTTTGTAAAAAATAATTCCATCTCTCAGTTAAGGCTAACTTGCCAGCTTCTTACATGTTTTCTTGCTACAACCATAGAATAAAGACTATCTTGAGAGTGTTACCAAAAGCCTCATAAACACATTTGCCTTCAAAGTTATTATTTACAGGAACAGTTTTATAAACTTAATTCTACTTGGATGAGATTTATCTTCTTTGTAATTTTTCCTAAATTTACTGTGGTTTGGGTCAGCAGCAGTACAGGACTTCGTAATACCTAAAAATGTAAGCACTGTGTGTCAGTCTTGATTAATACATTCTTGCACTTACCCTCATACCAGTCTCTAGTACTGCATTTCAGGAGCAGTGCAAGAGATACTAAAACCAGAATTACTCCTGAGGTTACTGTAACAAGCTTCACCATTGCATAGGACCTTCTATATGCACTGTTCTACCCGAGGATTTGTCTGCGTAACTACAATACTGAGTAAGTGCTGTGCTGCAGTGGTATTTTCTTGAACTTAAAGTAGATGTGGATTTCTGAAATTTATATAAAGCTGAAATCATGATGGAATGCAACAAGCTGCATGCCCCTCTCAATGCATTTTCTAAGGTATCTATTTATTTTATCTCGCAATAAAGTTAAATGCCAACTAAATTTGTTCTTCGTTCTTCATTTTGTGGAGACTGAGCCTGTCAAATTAAGTAGCAAAAAATAAATAAATAAATTCCTAAAGGTGTTCCCTTCCCTTGAAGGATCATAGGCTGGCTACTCAAATGAAAGACAAAGGATGGGCCAGCAGCCTTTTCCTTACTTAACATTAGATAGTTGGTTGAAACTTCCCTTTCCGTCCCCTGTAATATATTCTAAAGTATCTGGTATGATCCTTTTTGGAAAGATTCAGTGCAGTAAATCTAGGGTAGTCCAGGCACATCTGTTACCATCTTAGACTGGAAAAGTAATTATTATATATCACTTCATTTGCTTTCTGAACAAAGAGCTTGTTTTGCTTTAACAGTAATTGATATGCCAGAAAGTGTCTTACCAATGGATCTACTGCTACAATTGTTAGTTTAATACAGGAGAAAAATCCATCTCAGAATAAAATGGGTGTATTGCTGTGTGCATGGAAGTTCCCTTACGTTAGGATAAAGAGCTACATAATCATGTCATCTATAATATAAAAATAGCAGCAGAACAGGCAGCACAGGTTTATAGTTAGAGTCATACCAAGTTTATAACTACCAAAATATTTATTGGAAATTATCAAATTTAAATAACAGCTATACATTATATACACTGAGATAAAATTTTAGAAAGTAAAATTCCCTAGTTGATAAAATTTCAAAGAAAGTTCAACTACATCAAAACTAGTCCTCTTAAAATCCAGACTTCACTCTCTATGCTTCAGTTGCAACACCAAATATGAACACTACTTTACAGACTGGAGTTTGGTTATGCTCCTTCAAATAAATATAAGTACAAAAACCTTCAGGTTGGGCAATGGGGTTTGACCCCCCCTCAAATCTGAGAGCATTTTTAATGCAGCTGATAGTTATTTCACCTCTTCTCTTTCTAAGTAACACATACAAAAGTTATCCTTGCTCAGAAGTGCCATGGAATCTCCACTAGGATGCCAGCAGAGAGAGACGATCTGGAAGTCACCTGCAGAAACAGATCACAGTTTGTCAGCAGGAAACCACCTCTTATTCCAGACTAAGTCACACACATTGCAAAAAAAAAAAAAATATTCTACATTAGAAGCTTTAACAGGGAGTTTGATTTTGTTCCTGCTATAGTAGAGCCAATCTGCTCTCCAATATCTCAGTGCAAGAAATCTGAGTTAATGACCATTTCCCCAAAACCAACAGTTACTTTGTACTCCATATACAAGCATGATCAAGTTTGGAGACTCATCATTTTAATGCAAACAAATGCCACAAGACTGTCCACTGCTGCAGAGCTGCATGCTCTGATGATCCAGCTGCTACTCGTGGAGAAAAGAAAAAGCTGAATCTGATTTATTTTCTGTTTAATAAGCAGAAAAACACTGATCTAGCTAATGGCCTGGTATCACTCACTGCAAACCCTAAAGATTCCCATAACACAGGCTGACCTAGAGTTCAGGTTCCCACATGGTCTATCTTTTTATACCAGACTTAACACAGTTTTCCTGCTAGTATTTTTGTAGATGTAGTTTAGTTGTTTTCAGAATACCTCAAGACATCCTAGTCATTTCAGAGTATTACAACACTTGGCATTCTGCACAACAACACTTTCTATGTAAATAAACTTACATAAATGTAAAGCTTAAGAACTCAATGTATCACACAACGCAACAATTAAGTCATTAGCCCCTGTATTGTCTGTGATGTATTTTTCTGTGTTTGCTGTCTCATTTCAAATGTCTTTATAAAGGGCAGAAACGCCTGGTTTTAAGAAGCTCCAAGACCACAACTAAGCTTTTACGTGATAATGCTTGGACCAATATAAAAGTGGAAAAAAGTTTGTAAGAAGCTGATGATTGCTTGTGGAAGTAATTGCAGAGCTTTACCTTCCATTGGAACCTGCACTGACACACATCCAGCTGGGGACCATAAGTAGACTTTGCTATTTCCTGTACACACAGCAAGTCGAGGTTGTCGTGGATCCCACTGGAAAGACTGGATGGCACACAGCTGCTCCAGGACTACAGATAGTTTCAGCTTTTGAATGTCCCAGATCCAGACAGCATTAGGAATGTTATCTGTCAGAAAACACAAAAGGTAATCATGTGAATAGCAAAAGGAAAAAATAAATCTCTCAGCCTTTCTAGAAGCAACTCAGTTTGTCTTCCAGTCCTTCGCTGGCTTTTATCAAACTATTCACAATTATGCTCCTGTTAGCAGACATTGCCTCTGAACCACAACTTTCGCATCCTGACATAAACAGCCCTCGGGCCTGTCAAAGGGAAAAATTGAATGTTAATCCCACAACTTTTACTATTTGTGTTAATCAAAAGTCACACTGTGACAGGTTGTGAAGAATTCTGCCTTCACAGACATGCATGCTGTATAAATAGAGGAAGGATTTGTATACTTCATTTTCCAATACAGTGACCTCATATAGATTTGAGGAAATATAGAACAGACTATTTCGGTTAAATATAGAGCCAAAACCAAGGTAACATAATGATAAGCAGGTCTCACAGCTCACAATACTTTACACATGCTACACACAGAACACAGGCTGAATTTCCGCTGTAGTTAAGTGTTTACATAGTAGAGATCCAATTTTAAATCGGGCCTGAGTCTTTCCACAGCGCAAAATTAATCATCCATTATTGCCCATTTCTGTAAGAAAACACCACGTATAATGAGGAGGTTTCCCCTTTAGCAGGGGGCAGGAGGAACTCACCGTTTTTGGTTGCCAGGAAGCAGTTATCTGGACTGAATGCCAACATCCCAATCCCCATTTTGGGATTAGCTCTATCAGCAACTGGTTTGATATACTGGAAAGAGACTGGAACCTGGGAAATGTCATCTGGAAGTGGAAATAAAGGTGCTTTACTAAACAAGCCCGCATGGACAAAATATTTTTATTCCAACTGTTAAAATCTCTCAAATGATAGGACAGGATTTTACTCTTCTCCAAGATGTTTCAATCAGAAACCTCAGTGCTTAAGACATTGCATCTTTATATCAACAGTTTATTGTTCTTACCCTTCTACAGAAAAAAAAATGGACTAGAAATCATGGCAATTCTGAAACTAAACTACAAAAAATATATAAGATGAAGTTCTCCACTAGTATTTCTAACAAACACCAATGCAAGGCAAAGGCAAGTTACTGTTACAACACCAGAAAAAATAAGACAGTAAGGACAACAGAAAAATACTAATTATACATTGTTTACTTTATCTTTAGTATTTCAGAGTCCATTGTCTGAGGGTAAGCTTAAAGCATTGCTAGGACTACAGCTTCCCAGACAAAAGCCAAATCCTCTTTTCTTCCCTTTTTACACAACCTGATACTAAAGGATTAATCATTATCCTAAAACAAATAGCAATGCTGCAACACCTTCCAATTTTTATCTTTAAAAAAAAAATTACTAAAACCGCCACACACATTAAGATTCTTAATTACTAGTCAGGTGAACTATCACTATTATCTGCTGCAGTTAAATTAACTCCAAGGCGTGAGATAATATTGCATAAGTTGAACAGATCAGAAATAAAAAAAAAAAACACACAATGTTAAGGTAATTCTTCCAAGCAACTCCAGGACTGAGATGTGGCAATGTCTCCTATGCCCAAGCAATTACAGTTCTCTTGTACAATACTCCACTAGCCCTAGCCTGCCTTCAAACCATCGTGCAGACAGCACCCTCGCTAGCAGGGATGCTTACTGCCCTTGAAGCCCTTCAGCTAACTCAGACTTGAGCAGAGCATCCAGAGGATCCATTCCAATATCAAACAGGCAGAGTTTAGCTATAATGTTTATTTATAGAAAGACTTCAAATGGCAAGCTCAAGTGTTTCATTTTAGTGAAGTTTGGCTTACATTTACTTTGTGTGCTGAAGACAGAACTAGCCAACGCTCTTGTCGGTGAGAAAGAAAGCCTCTCCATTTCAACAGATGAAGGTTTCTCCACTTCTTTATACACAACCTACAAAGAAATAAGTGAGTTCTACAGAAGGGCCTAGGAGCATTTAAACGTGGACTATTAGCAAACCATTCACATTCCACTACTCAAGCATATTACATCTCAGCACCTCCTTTCATTAAAGGAGGAAACTGTTTCAGCAGGCAAATCACCGAGTCCAGCATTCTCAGTGAATCATTTGTTTGTTGGAACCATGAACAAGAAAACACTCCTGTGACAAATGAAAGTGAAAATAAATGAAAAGTTTTGCTGACATGCGTTTAATGGGTCATGCCTTGCTTCTGGTAAAGAGGCATTAGCACCACCATGGGGATTTTGCAGACTTAATAGTCTACACACGTGAACTCTTAAAGGACATCTGTCCAGACACAAGATTAGACCTTCCTCCTCAATGGCACGCAGCACTACAACACTCTGGTCTTTTTACCTTGAAGACCTGAAGAATGAGAGCAGCTTATGATTTTTGGAGCAAGAGCTACAGTTCTCTGCCTGCAGCCAACTACTCAATCTATGGGGCCAGAGACTACGCATATGCAAGGATAAAAATAAACAATGACAGGTGTTTACAGGAAACACTCTTTAGGTGAGCTGGATGAGCTTGTATTTACAAGACAAATCTAATCACAATCCACTTCAAATGCTGATTCAAGTTGAGAAATCGCTTCTGTTAAGCTCCCCCATTTGTCCCCATCATCTGCATAACCCAAATTGGTAACGCAATCACCATCTACATCAAAACACACTGGCATGTGACCGAAGTCCTCTGAGAATCTACTCGTGCCAACACTGAGCATCATATGTGCGTACTCCAAAAAAATGAAAAGATTCCTCGGTTTCTCTTACATCCCCTGGTTTTCAAGTGAGTTCTCAAGCACTGTTTATACCTTACAAGGAAAAAACTCTCCAGGATGAAATGGACTTGCTAGCACCTACAGATCCAAACAGCTGCACCAACAAAGTGCTGGCAATTATCAACAGATTCTGGATCCATACTTACAGTCTTTGTGTTAGCAACTGTTGCTGGATGTTCGAACTCTGCGATCTTTTTCCAAGTTACGTGGTTCAAGATACGCACCTAATTCAAGGAAGCATTGCAAGACAGAAACGTTATGACAAAATTCCACAAATGGTTTAAATGGAAAAGAAAAAAAGTACTTTTTACCTTTCCATCATAGCTGCCAATGGCCAAAAATTGACTGCTGGGACTCCAGGCAATTGATTTTATTCCTAACGACCATTCATACGCCCGGTACGTGGACAGCAGTCTGCCATCAAGGGAGTACAGCAAAATTTTATACTGAAAAAAAAGTTGATTAATTCTAAATACTAACAATATCATTAAAAGCCACAGGCAGGCAAAACCACTCCTGCCAAGCTCTCCCTGATTAAAACATAGAAATTTAATACAAAGGGCATGCATCTTATCTGCAATATGAGGCGAGGCTCTAGGCACAGATGCACAAAATTATTGTGCAACGTAAGTCTTCAACGATATTACTTCAAAGAATAACTCATTATTTACCTGAATAGCTGCTTGCACAACGTTCACAATCAAAACTAATGCATTTTTAGATCAATTAGAAATTTAATGTGATAATGTTATCATTAAAGACTTACATACCAGTTTGACATACACTCATAAGGATGCCCATTAACAATACAGATATATTTTAAAAGAACCTATTTGAGTTCAGCTTTCGTTATATTTGTTTAAAAAATTACAATACTAGCTATTTCAGTTACTGCTTTGTACATGGCAGCTCTAAAAAACAAGCCAAATTCTAAGAAAATAGGCTTTTTCCTCATACCTCAAGACACGTATCCCACACTGCCAGAACACAGCCATTGGGAGCCCATTCGATCCCAAACAGATCTTGTGTTTCAGTGTCGAAATGCTGTCCCCAAAAGAGAAAGAATAATTAGAAACATTGTACTACCAAATACAATTGTGTATGACCTAAACATAATCCTTAGTTCTATCCTTTTAAACGCTTCCACAACGGTAACAGCATTTTGTATGCTACTGTCGAAAGACACAGTTTACTGTTATGAAAGAAAATATTTCTACAGTTTCTATGGTTTCTCTTTCTAGGAAAGTGGTAGAAAGTTGCTGCATCTTCACACAAACAGCATTTCCTAAAACAACAGAAACAAAGGTATTTACACTGAATCAGCCAAGAAATCTGGCTAACCTAATTCTTTGTCTCAGAAATGGTTTTAATTTCTCAGATTCATTCAGTCCTCCAAGACACGCAAGCATGTATTCTTCATAGACCATTTTCATTTTTAAATTGAAAAATCAAATGATTATTAAACATTTCAAATGATTGCTTTGTCAGTCATTAGATACCTTCACTACTATTACTATAGCAGTTTGTTGTAAAGAAGCTCATGCAGAATTTCCAGGTGGAACCTCTTTACACACATGCAGCACATACAGCTTCCTGAAGAGAATCCCTCTGCTACGAAAGCACGCCTACAGGCCAGCAGAGGAGACAGATACAGGCTAGAAAATACACTGCCAAGTCTAAAACCAGACTACCCAAGTGACTGTGTTTAAAGTAGTGTACAACAGATGCTTGTCATTTATGCAGAAGCCATGGAAGACGAGGACATGTCTTACCCTGAGTAGCTGCCAGTCACTGCATACGAAGAGGCTGACGAAGTCTTTGCAGTCACGTCTTTCTGCTACTGCCATATAGCGGCCGTCCTTAGTGAAAGCAATCCCTGACAAGGAAACAGAAAGGTAGCGCTAAGAGAAAGTAAGGCAGAATAAGTGATGATTCTTCAATGAAAAGCAGTTACTCCTAATTCAAGGGGGAAGTAAGAGGAGGCGGGGGAAAACCTAGTTTTACAGAAGACCCCATTAATCAAGTCAATGCATAGTTTTCACTAATTTGCTTATGCAATTCTTGGACTTTGAATATATGATTTCTAAGGATGCAGCTTTCCAGCTACTGCAGAACTTCATCACACTTCTAAAAAGACTTGTTTGATTACTGACAGACAGTTGTTACAAAAAAATCCACAGATTTCAAATATACTGTTCATTTAGCCTAGCTGCACGTGTTAGGTATGCAATTACTGGTATTCCATCAAGTTCCAGGTGTGTGTTCCTGTCCACACTTACAGAATAAGAAATACGTTGCCATCTTCAGCAGATGTAAGACTATTACATATAAAGCTCAGCCAGGAAACTGCTAACCACAGTCATGTGGCAGACAGTTCTGACAGGAGCTTCCCTTTTAAATCTTTTCATGTATAAAATGAGGCACTTTGGATTAGTGCTTTTCATCACCAGTGCATCCAGCTTAATTTAATGTCTTACAGGACCTTTCAAAGGGAACCAGGACAGAAAGAACAGGCACAGAGATCTGCTGTAATCCTTCTCTGTGAGGACCTCAGATCCTAGGGCAGCACTTGCAGTAGGTGGCACACGGGTACTGATTTCAGAGCCCTGCACCACTGAGGGCAAGCCAGCCCTTCAGCAGGGAGGGACTAAGAACCCTGCTCTGTTCGGAAAAAAACACATGCTTCATCTTTACACATCAACTTTGTTTCTCTTTGTGCCACATTAAAAATAACATTCCTGTATTCAGGTTGTGACACTCACCTTGCTGACAAGCTTTGGGATACTTGATGTAAGACACAGACTTGGTGCACAAGGACCACACAGTTATCCGCAGCTGTTGCAAAGAGAAAACAAGGAAGTATTTCCTTATTTCTGTAGATTAAAAAGTAAAAACAAACAACCTAGTTCAACACCACAAAGTAGTCAAATGAATCTTCTGTGGTTTAATTAAGCTTTGCAATTATTCTACATGGCACAAACAAGTCCTATGAAAATCTGCAAGGAATTCTCTCCTGACTCTCTTCAATTAGCAAGGACACTTATTTCAAATTAATATTACACACGTATCGAATACTCTAGAGGGGTACGGGTGCATGACACCGATACGGACACAGGCACTTTGTTAATACTGAAGTTAGGGATGTCACCATGAACCTAGCTACACAACTGCCAAGGTACCGTACATAGATGCTTTTCAGTTGGAAAAGCAGTTTCATCACAGAATCTGGAAGAGAAATGAGTTTATTGCATTTGTGAATAGATGAGAACCTTCTGCAGCTTACGAGTATTGCGTCTCTTGAGACAGGGCTACTAAAAAAGACTTTCTTTTAAATTCACTCTGCTTTTGACAGCTAATTTGCATTTTTTCTCTTCCCTCAGCCACCCACAAGGCAACATTACATAATTGAAGAATTAGAAGAGAACCACCATACATTATGCAAAGAAACACATTAAACATCCTGTCTCGAGTATTTCTGGAGACCTGTTCATCCACAAAACAAGAACTGCAGAGAAGGCAGTCAGCTGCCAAACAAGCCTCTCCACAGCTCTTCAAGGTCACAGCCTGCATTCTGGAAGCTCTGCGTTGCCATCTGCAGATTATTCAATTAAAAACAAATACTTCCTGTGCCTTAGCAACGGCAGCCACACCAGACATATGTGCATTAATCAGGATGTCATGTGAACCTTTGCATTTATATCTGGAGCAAGGAATGTTTCCAGTGTAAGTTTTTTCCTCGTGTTTTCCTACATTTTATCATTCCAAGGTAAGAGAACAGGTAAAACTATTTTTGCAATAAAGAACCATGGTCATAAAACCATCTTTCCCAAGACCACTGAACAATAAAATTAGTTCTGATTCATTACGTAAGTAAAGCTTTAGCACCATCTACCATTCTCTCACCCACCTGCATCAAGCACAGACCAACTACCAGTAGCAGCGGAACAAGTTTCTACTGTACCTTGTGTTTGTCCTCAATACCTATTTTCCTTCTCTGAAGCAATTAGTACAATTCATTAGTGAGAGAGGAACCCAAAGGAGCATCCTGTGTATCTGTTCTACCAGGTAACCCTGCACACTGTGCGTTGTAACAGGACCTGGAGGTTTTTCTCACTGCTGACACGAGTCACGCTTTCTAGGTGTTCAAAACCAAGCTATAGAATCCTAACAAATGCTGCATCTCTCCAGAGATACGTGGAGTCCAAAAGCAAAAGAGCATCAGCAGCTGTTTTTTCCTACTGCTTTTGTATATGAAAAAGTTTGCAAGACTTGAAAAGACAACACAAGAAACGTTATTATTTAACATAACAGGAAAAAGCATAACCAGATTCCAGTCTGATTGTAAAGAAGGCACTGTTGGACCACTACTTGATGCAGCCTTTATGATTCTCATCCTTTATTTAACAGCTATGAAGTTACAGACAGGCATCTACAGTACCACCCTGAAAGTTTAACGGATCCTAGAGGAATCCACTAGATGAGCAACATTAATCAAGTTCTATCACTGCAACTGCCCACTTCCGGACATACAGAAATACCACGTTGTTAGTCTGCTCTTCAGGCAAGATTTACTTTAAAAATACCAACACAATGCCTACTCACATTCTTCTACAGCAACTGCAATAGTGATATGCTGCTTGCTCCTATTAATTGCAGTGTTAAATGTACTTGCTGCTGTTCCTCCCCTGACCAAAACATGCAGGACACACAACACACGCATTCTACAGCCACTTCATACAAGCTTAGCAGCTGCAGGCTTTGGATGCTGAGGTCTGGATCGTAATTTTTCCTGACAAAGGCATCCAAGCTTACATTTGTGCTACTGCTTGGCCTCACAATCAACTCACCTTGCCTGCTGCGTGTCACACACACTTCTATCCCGCACCGTACAGACTGGCTCAGAGCCTCAGAAAACACAGAAACGCATTGCTGAGTGTGTAGGGAGAGGGAAACCTCCACCAGAGAGAAACAGCCCAGGGCGTGCAAGGGCTCTCACCTCTGCCTTGCCCGAGACTGCACCTCAGAAGAGAAACGGCAAGTACACCTTCCCTTTGAGAAGCCTTTCCGCATCCCTCTGCTACGCCCGGAGGTACAGTCCTGCAGGTAGGAGGTTTCTAGCCAAACACACACACAAAAAAACACTTTTGAAGACAAAGCCTAATACTATACTTGGTACCTACAATAACTGATAACCTAGGCACTTCAGATTGATCTAACTCAGTCACAACACACCCATAACTAATACAAATCTGGATTCAACTTCAGCATCTCCCTTGTGCTTACCTTTTATTAACTGGCTGCCTTTTCACACCCACCTTGGAGGCCATGTGCTGCGATAACTTCGCTGCAATCTCTTGCCCAAGTCACAGAACACCTACCCCGAATGTTTTGTCCCAGCATTAAAAGCATGTGAAAGTAAGCTGCTTTGACACCCCAAATTAGGATTGTTTTCAGTTGTTCTGTGCCTCTAGAGAGGAAAAACATTTTCTGAACTGAGAAAGACAACACTGCGTGCTTCACCTATGGACCTGCCCCGTCTTACACAGGCTAACAATGTTCACAATTACATGTGCCAAGAAGGGGGAACCTTCATCTTTCCAGCTGGAACTGAAACATTATTCCACAATCCTGCCCAAGCTGACAACACGAACTAGCCCAAGAAGGTTTATTGCCCAGCTGACAGAGGTGATTGAGAGACAGAAACAAGATCACAGAACGGCTGAAGCTGGAGGGGACCTCTGGAGATCATCTCGTCCTCCCCCTGCCACGCACAGAGGATGAAAAGAAAGCCAAATACACTACAAAAATCACAATTAGTTGTGTTGTTCTTACTGACTTGTCTCAGAGTTCACGAGGAAGGGACAATTGCTTTTCCAGCAGGAGAACAGACTGCGGCCAGCTAAGTCCATGGCAAGCACTTCTTGGCCGATCATTTTGAGGGATCCTTTACTATAGGTGACTAGATTAAGTGGAGTTGTCAAACTCAAATCCAAATAATAATGGTGTCTGAGAAGTTTTCAGCTGTTGTTTTGCAGTGGAAAAACAAACCAAAAGCAGAAGCATTTTTAAAATAGCCCCAAAACAGCTGAGAAATAAAAAGTATTTAGATGGTAACGTGATAAACAGTCTCCAGCGCTGGGTTCAGGACTACGTCCCGATGTTGACAGCTATAGGCAGGTGTAAGACTGGTGATTTTCAATAGATAAAAACACACTTTTAAACAACCTGGCATCTCAAATGACTGTCAACTTTTGTCCCAGACTTGACTGGGTCACAAAGCCTCCTTACATAGCAGTGTCTGTCAGCACCGGATTTCAGAAGATTATTCAGAGCACATTCCTCGACAGAAAGCATTTTTCAACCAACGTAGCCATTTCCAGTTACTAAGGATTAGCTCCAATATACACAGAAACACACACTTTTTTTCTGCTGCTGGAGCTCTAAAGAAGTTCCTTAATGCTTCAGCACTAAAGTGGAACTAGAGAGAGTACAGCACGTGCAGTTTGTAAGTATGGGTCTTAAAAGAAGCACTCCAGAATAACGTCGATTCTCTTCGGATACTTTTCACAAAACTTGGAGGTTTTGAAGAAGCAAAAGCTCCATTTGCTTTCTCCACATCTTTTACCCCCAGCTCGTTTAAGCTCTACACGTGCCTATCAATCCGACAGTCACGCGGAATGACAGCACTGTAAGAGGAACAACACCAGGTACATCTTCCACAAGACAAAACTGAAAACAGGGAATCTTCAAGGAATCAGCTTGCTGTGCTAGACACTACAATGCAGCAGGAGCACAGAAGTGCCCCACAAAACGGAGTGGATTTCAGCAGGAGAGGAAGCACCGGCAGCAAAACAGAGTAGCAAACAATAGCCACGGGACGACAAGCTGCTCCAGGGCTCTACATGAATCACTATCGTTGACTCCACATGCCAGCTTTTTCAGATTCCAGGTAGACTTTACACAGAAGGCTTTCAGAAAGTGCTTTTCTAATTTTCAGTAAGTCTTTATTAAAGCCAAGAAAAAAGAACCTTCGGATCACTATTTTTTAAAACTGCTTTTCCTAACAGAATTGTTCTCTAGCTTGGTATGAACAACAAGGTGATGAAAAAATCGAGCTGTAATTATTCTGGCCACTTGTCATGTACAGCCGTAAGATGGAAGCAGACGATTAAAAGAATGCCTTTCAAGTCTGGAAGCACCTTTGAATATTTCCAGCTGCCAGGCAGAACTAGTGCATCTGTACACACTTCCTCCCATAAGACTGGACCATCCAGTAGCCTTACACAGCGTGCTGTTTATTGCAGTGATTATAAGAAGATTTAGATAGCTACCTGTACCGTTCCACATCACTGTACTCTACAGAATAATTCTGGGACTCAAAAAACCTACACATTTTCACAGACACATCTGCAATAAAATTATCATATTTGCAGACTTATGTCAATGTCAAGCAGCGATGCTCTCTAGCTATTATTAAGATAATTGAGTCAAAATGGATTTCAGAAGTGTGTCAGAATCCTGGTGCACTCTTCCCCAGTTAGGAATACCACACACCCCACAATGAAAAGCCCCAAACATCATTCACTCTAGCACTGACTGCAAAAAGAATTGGACTGCAAATTAGCTGACAAATATGTTTTCTGTGGCACAAGCACGTATGGATTGCAGGAAATAAATCAGAATAACCGTATGCTTTTTAAAAATCTAGTAGGAATAAAAGTTATTTGTGAGCTTACAGTGGAGCTCACATGCTGACCTGAAGAATTACAAGCACGAGTAATTAATTGATGCTGTTTGAAAGTGCCACACTACCAAAGCCAAGCTGCACCGGTTCACAGGGAACCTTTAAGCCCCCCAAGCAATCTTTAAATTTGATAAGGTACATAATATACCAATATTAAGTATCCTGACAATTTCTGTCTTGAGCACTGCTCACGTCTGCCCCACCAGACTATGGATTTAGCATGCTATAGAGTAAACACAACTCAGACATCGGCATAACCCAGGCAGCTGTCTGACAAAAGCTAATTTAGCAACCTGTTTACAGCTGGAAAGAAAACTTATCCCAACACAGATGCCAACTTGGCAAAGGCTTAATGAAATCCTCTAAGGTCAAACCAAGTTCTGTTGGGAGGTAATAAATACTTGCTCGTCCACCCCCACACGCATGTGCCGTATGAAACTCCCTTGTAGCACATAGCAGCAGCCCTCAGTTTGGGTTACACAGACTACTACGCTTCTGCCTGACTAGCAAGCGTGTCTTTACTGACTTCAGGTTGAAGCTCTGGGCTCATTTATTTTAATCACCATCAAGGTGAATCATTCCTGGAAAAACTCAGGCTTGAATTCATCACTCCTCACAAGCCTCACCAGCTAAAAGGGTGGGGGAGAATGGAAGGAGACTGTTTTATAGCCAGAAAATCTCCACCTCAGTCAGCACTAAAAACCCTGGCCAAGCACTAAACGGGCTTGCCAGAGAATTCCGCTATGTGCGCACAGGGAACTACACTTCAGCTGCAAGCATATTTCTTCAGAGGTTTCATTGAAAGCATCAGCACTTACACTAACTCTAGTATGCGCACACACGACAAATTCCCCCATCTAACACTGAATCTTGGTCAGTGGGATAAAAAAGGGAAATCTTGCAGTGCAGTATTTGAATTCAGTGCTAGCGAGGATTGTGGCACAATAACGCGTCATCTAGTTTTGAAAAGATTAGATACAGCAAAGAGAAAAAGTTTCTTGCACGTGGTTCCTAGTTATTTTCTGACCATTCCTCTCTCCACTGAATAACATCAGTCATCAGCTGTAATCCAAAGACTATAAAGGTGGAGAGTCAGACTTCCACACGCCTTCCAACAAGCCCATTGTGTCCGGTACACACCAACTGCTTCAGTTTCTACACCTGTTCGGATCTCAGAACACGACTCTTAATCAATAAGCACTTGCAAGCACTTTAATTGTAATTTCACAAGTGGTTCTATCAACAGCCTTCTGACTCCCACCTGTAAAATCAAGCATTTCTGTAAACATTTCCAGGATCCAGATATAAACCCAAGAGCTTATTTTTGAATTCCACAGCCAGTCTTAATTTTTTGTGGATATGGTTTTGTTATGTTTGTTTGCTAGAAACCCTGAGCTTTCCCTGAGCTACCAACACCACACTTGATTACTACAAATGCTTTGATAAATGCCAGTTATCCCTACACTTTTCTTAAGCACAGTTTTACCTGTATAACCTAAAATGTCCGTTCTCTGTTGTATCAAGTACAGGAGAATAAAATGTTAACAGAAGAACATCTAAACTAGAATTAACCTAGATTACATCTGTGAATATAGGAAAACATTGTGTTCTTTACCACCACTATAGCTTTAAGGGCTTCTGGTTATTTTAAGAGGCAAAGTGCAGACAGTAACATCTGATACCATCGAGAGTAATCATGACTTCACACTTACATGAAACTCAGTTGTATTGAGAATGTGACGACCATCCGGACTCCAGCATGAAGCCACCAATCCTGCTGAGCCTTCGTCTATCTTACAGTGCCAGTCTGGCTGCTCCAAGGACCAGACCTAGGACGGAGAGGAAACCAAACAGGCTGCACCAAACGAACACTTCATCTAAACCTCTTCTTGCAAGAACACGCCACAGCTGAGGAAAAATTTCCTGCATCACATACCAGAGAGGTCAGGAAACCTCTGAAAGCCCGCAGCCATGAAGGACTGGCGCTGGATTCCGCTACAAAAGTAAGCCCCACACCTCCGTGCGTTAATACAAATTGTAAAGTGAGTTTTCTTCTGTGATAAATACTCTAAACATCCAGTAATTTTTTTAGAAAGCGTGTTTTAGCCCACTTGGCAAGTTTGCATGTATTGGTTTCCTGCTGAAATAAGAAACTAAGATATTCTCTAGCTTTGGTTTAAATTGGTTTGCTAAGTATTTTATTCAAATTTTGTTTGTTTTCAAACTGAGCTGTTTGTCATAGCTTTGTAAATATTAGCATGTTGGTTTATGAAGCCTCAAACCATGCATTATGGATAACAACGTCAATTACTTCAGCAAAAGCACTGAACAACTGCTCACTGTTAGGCTCTCCCTCACGCCACACATGAAACATACCTGGTTCAGGTGCTTACCTGGACGATCCCTCGCTTGTACATGGCACACAGGATGAAAAGGGAGTCGGACGACCACTCTATGTACTGAATCTGATCCAGGCAAGTGTACAGCTGGAGGATCTGGAGGGTGTTCACATCCCGAACGATGAGCCGGTACTGCACGCACGAAGCCTGGGCAGAACCGAGAGCAGAGCTGAGCCGGCGTGTCAGTGCCAGAGCTGAGAACCGCAACCCCCACTGCACCCCAACGAAACGCTGCTGACCCAAAGAGCTTTATCTACTCTTATTTATTTATTTATTTATTTATTCATTCATTTAGAAAGGCCTTACTGACATAGCTGCTGTAAAACAAACCGCTGTAAGAATATTTAAACCAGCAGGGGGGCCTCTCGTCATTTAACAAACCGAGCTCATTAACTCCCAGACCGCTCGTTAGGTACAATTAGCCCTAATTCCCCCAAACAAACCCATTTTGGGGGGGGGGGGGTTTCCTCGCCAGCCCCGGGGTCTGGGCAAGGCGCCGCGATGACCGCGAGCCCCTCACACGGCCCCGCCGCACCCCAGCGGCTCTGGGGGGCGATTCCCCAGGAGGAGCCGGGTCGGTACCGGGGGCACCCACCAGGTACCGCCCGTCGGGGGAGATCCTGCCCAGCAGCCCCGACAGCCGGCACGGCTCCGAGAAGTTCATGGCGGGCCCGGCCCCGGGCCGGCCGCGGGAGGAAGGGGCGGGCGCCGCTCCGCCGGGCTGCCAATAAGGGCGGGGGGCGCCGCGCTGCGCTCCGGGAAACGTAGTCCCGGCCCAGAAAGTAATTATCATGCAAATGAGCTGGGTAATGAGAGCCCGCGCCGGCTTCGCGCCGTGCCCCGCGGGCTGAGCTTCCCCCCTCGCTGCGGTTTCAGGCGGTTGGGCCCAGGCGGCTAATTACTGGCGGTAATGAGAGGCCAGGCGGCCGCCACCTGCAAATGAAGCACCTCCGCTAATGCGGTGCTCACAGGATCTTTAAAAATTAAAGATCTTAAAGGTTTTTTTGTTTGTTTTGTTTTTTGTTTGTTTGTTTGTTTGTTTTTGAGAGAGGAAGAGCCGAGAGTTGCTGCCGAGGGGGGAGGCAGGCCTGCCTGCACCGGGCTGCACCCCCCCGATAGGCCCCGGGGCAGCTGCGGATCTGGAAAAGTCCCAGGATCTGCTTTTCTGCCCCAAAATGTGCAAAGCATTAGCACTGCCAGCCTCACAGGACAACGTCCTCACGTTGCTCAGCCCCTGCTCTCCCATCCGTGTTAGTTTGGTGCCTCTACACAGCCCCGGCATGGTTGCACAAAGGTAGCACGCCCCATCCCATGACCACCTTTGTGAAACACTCATGAGCGGTGTAAAAGCAGCCTCAGGATCAGAGCATGTGCTCAAGGCCCATCCTCAGGACACATTATGGATCATACATTTAGGCCCTAAAAGCAGATACAGTGACACAGATGTGTTTAGGGTCCCATCAACGCATCTGTCCTCTCGGCCTGCCCACGCAGAAAGCCTGTGGGCTGGTCGGAAGCCAGGGGCAGCGATTTTGGGATGCCTGCAGGCAGAGCTCTGGCTGTTAGTCGCTGAATGGAGGCGGGTGAGTCAAGCACGTGACCGAATTTTTAAAGGTCACAAACACCTCTCAGTGGTTTCACCCCAGTGACTGAATGCAGTCGAAAGGGAAAGTCAACAGGAAAGCTTCAGCTTATGAAAATGGGTGTCAGTAAACAGATATTCGAGGAGTCTGCAGAAGGAAGACTAATGCTTGCCACCTCCTTGTGAGTGCTGTAAAATGCCTGCCAGCCTGCTGGTGGCCCTGAAGCTGTTCCGAGCAAGGAATAAGGCTCTCAGTCCTGCTGTCCTTTGGGAAACAGTCTCCCACTGCAGGCAGTGCTAGGCGAACAGCCCTTGCTAGGCAGGTGCCCTTGCATATCCCAAGCACGGCCTGTCCCAGGCCAGTAATGCCCCAGGAGGGATGAGCTGGACATTTTGACCAATGCAAACACCAAAACAACTCCGGAGCGTCAATCTGGTGGGGTGCAGAGCTATGGTGCACATGGAGTCTCCTTCCTGATTTGACAGCAGCCATCTCAGGCGAGCATTGCTCTGTGGCTCTGCTGCTGGAGCCCTAGAGGGCTGGCTTGCCCCTGAGTCACTTTGGCACTGGTGACCAGCTTAATTCCCCAGCACGCTTGGCTGAGCATTCCCCACCCCCTTGTAACTGCCTCGTATTCCAGGAAGGAGCGCACAAGCCTTTGCCTCACTTTTCACATAGCTTTCAACAGCTCCAATGTCATTGCCTAGGCGACCGGGACGCTACTAGATTGTAGTGCAGTAAATAACATAGATCCTCAATCTCAGGCCGCTCCTGTCTGCGGGAGACCTCCGGGGGAACTCGAAACGCTTGGGGAGCCAGAGCAGGTAGGAGGAAAAAAAGACAAAAGGAACCCCCTTGCTATTTGTGTGTGTGCGGTACTCAGCACAGACCCTCTCAGCAGTGCAGCCAGCAGATGACTTGTGGCCGTTTTGCTTTGTAGGGTGGTTATACAAGATTAAGAAATCTTGGAAATTTTGCTCCGAAGTGCCTTAGATCCAGAGTTAAAGCACTTGTGGAGGAAAGACCAGCCAAGTCTGTGATGAAGAAGCAGAGGAGGGGATGGACACACGCAGGATGCTGTGGCTGGTTGCTTGCTGCCTGGCTCTGTGCGGTCGGCAGGGTCGGGTCTGCACTCAGGGCTGGTGCTTGGCTGCCAGGTTCAGGAGGGACAGCCGGCTCTTCTCACCTCCTGCCCATCACGAGCTGCGAGGGACTCCTGTCTGTCAACCTCTGTGTCTGTCAGAGAGGATTTGGTCTCACTCGCTCCTGCTCACTTTTGTAAGCATTGTTTTGCATGTGTGAATTTACTAATCAGGGACAAGTGAGCAAGAGCACAGGTGATGTTGTGACCTTGGAACCTATCTACATTTTGCAGACGTTAACTTTGCTGCAGGCTGGATGAGCTGGATGGTTTTCAGTGTGCAGTGGAGGGGAAGAGAGGAGGCAGAGATATAAGTTCGCAAAATATCAAGGAATGCACTGCAGCCTGGTCTGAGAGCTCTCAAAAGTCCCGATCCCAGCCCTGTGCTCTCACTGCAGTGCATACTACTTACTGCTTGGGGACAGAGAGATTCCTTACCCAGTATCTCAGCAGTGCAGATTTTTAGACATGTATGGCTTGATTGGGCTCCCGAGGTCTTCCTCTCTCAGGATGGGCCAAGAGTCTAGAGATTAGAAATAGCACAGTTATACAGGTTTGTGTGCATTTATCTCCCTGTAAGTTGCCTGAAAAAATGTTGTCACATGTCATTCTGGGTTGTTGGAGGTGGCAGGATAGTGGTGAATATGTTACTGCTTGGTGAAATAGCTGCAGCCATTTCCAGGTATCTAAAACTGAGGCTTAAAGTTAATGGTGAGATCAGGGGTGTTCCTTCTAGAGACCACAGGAATGCAGCAGCCAGGCATCACCTGCCAGCAAGGCGTCATCCCCCTCATTACACTTCTGGTACCCTTTACCTTCTTTATGTTGATGAAAGAGGGAAGCTGAATTAGTAATAATTCTAAGACTATTTTCAGAGCCAGTAGTCAAAATAAGAAGAAATTGTGCCCCTGAAGTGACACATCCCATCCCATGCTGCACAGTCCAGCAGCTCGGTGGAGGGAGGTGGCAGCCCCCACGTCACTGCTAATCTGGCAGTGTACTGAGCTATGTCCCCAAAGCAAGCAACCGTGGGCTGTTGCCTCCTTGCAGGCTTTCTCTCTGTACTTCCAGCTGATTTTTCGCTGTGCAATTTCCTTGCAATGCACTATCTAGCAACAGAGGGAAGCAACAATCCAGTGAATGGTGGAGGAGACTCGAGAAGGCATGCGGAGAGGCAGCTCCCACGTGGAAACAAGCAAATCGCATAAGCAGCATTAGCTCCACGCACTGGACCCCCTAGTTTGCATGTTTCAGTCTTTCTTCCTCTAAAAGCCTGCAATAAATCAGGTGAATGGCCTGCCTGCAGACAGCCCCCAGCTCTGCATGTGCCCGAGGCTGCAGCCCCCTCGGTCCTGTGTCCCAGCTGTCACTGCACGTCACTCCAAGCGGTCTTGCTCCCACGACACGTCTGTGTTGTGCAGAGGAAGAAGGGACGGAGGACCCCTGCTGCACCATTCCCTAGATGAAAAGATCTTCAGTTTAATAAGCAGATGTGGGTCTCTGGAGGTGTCAGTGTGGAAATCCTCCCGGTGGTTTCGCTAGAGAGCTCTTCTGTGCAGAAGTCAAAGTGTTATCTTGGCCTTTCCTCAAACATTGGTGCTGGGAAGAGGTGTTTGGGCGACATCGGGGAGCTGGCGCTGTTACGGCAGAGGCTGCGAATCCTCGAAGCTGATGTGGGAGACTGGAAGTGACAGAGGCTGAATCTGCTGGGGCTGTTTTCTAGCTCTGCCTCTGCTGCCGTGTGTTTAGCCTCGGGGTAGTCACCTCCCAGTGCTATTTACATAGTTTACAGGCACTGGGAGGTAATTACATCCAAGTGATCTAGTAATGCTGCTCTAGCAAGGCAGAGCTCTACAGCTCTTCATTTAACCTGTGCCAAGGGCCTCCGCTGCTTCCAGTAGGACGTGATTTCCTTCTGCTGGACCTCACCGCAGTCACTTCCCTGCTTCCCATTCAGCTCGACTGCAAATGCCTCCACAGCACCACATTGTAGAGCAAATTATACCAGCTGCCAACTTTGGGGGATACTATTTGCAGTCTTCTGCAACTCCTTGTCATCCTAGAGGCCAGGGCTTAGACTGTCACTATTGCTACAGGGATACCTTCCCAGAATGTGCAGTAGTCACTGCATAAGGGAAGCTGACAGCCAAGATGCTCTCTGTACCATGGAGTGTAAGTGTCTGGGTGTGAGAGGACGCTGGCCTGGCTTTGCAAACATCGATTGTGCTTTGAAAGAGAAAGGGAACTTCCAAAACGCCCTTAAAATATTCAGATTTTTTTTCTGTTGAAAGTGAGTGCAGCCACGTGGTTAGGGCTGGTGTCACCCATCATGACCACACAGCACGGGGCGGTGCGGAGGTGCTTTCTCTGCTGAAAGAAAAGGCCTGGCTCATTCTTGACATTGCCGACACCTTGAGCCATGGAAAGCAACATGGAAACAGGGTAAGGCCCCCAGCAGAAGCCCCACGGCAGCTCTAAGCGTTTTCTCAGAGCTGCAGCTTCCATCCTTTTGTTTCTCTCCATTTACTCGTAGGAAGAGGAGGGGTGGGTGGACATGAGACTTTCATGAGCTAGCTCTTCTGTGAGTAGATTTGAGGGGAGGGAGCTCTCTGCTGCTGTGCCAAGCCCTCCTGGAAGAGCACCTGCAGGAGCTGTGTGCCTCAGGTGAGTCACAGACTTGGCAAAAACCAGCGTGGGGTCAACTTTCAGGGGACACCACCCTGCTTTCGTTTTAACGTCTGGCGCAGTGTCTGTTGCTCCCGAAGCCGCCCAGCCTCCAGCTGACTCAGAGAGACCACGGAAAGGGATCCGAGGCCGGCCCCGCATCTGGGCTCACCCAAACATCGCCTGCCCAGAAAGCGGCTGCTCTCTGCAGCCGGCAGCCTGAGATCGGAGAGCAGGAAGCCTTCGGGCTTTCAGTATTACACGTTGGTACTGAGTTGAAACAAGATGGTAACCCTCGTTTGGGTAAAAGGAGTAGCCAGGTCTCAGCTGGGCTGTGTGTGTGTTAGGAGGGGCAAGGCAGCCGTCCCTGTTGTTCCTGGGGAGAAGGAGGAGGATGGTCGTGCGGCATGGCTGCGGGCAGAGGAAGGCAGCAGGCTGCTCAAGATGGCTGCAGGCCAGCCCTCTGCAACACGCTGCCTCTCCCGGCGGCTTGGCAGCGGGGACGGGCACCCAGGAAAGGCCCCGGCACGCTCAGAGAAAGACGCCGGGATGCTGTGGGCCCTCGGGCTGTCTGTGGCTCCCTGCACATTGCAGCTGAGCCAGGCGTGCTCTGTCCATGCGGTGACACCGGGTTTTGCCACGTATCATCACCCATTTCTCCAAAGAGCAGATCGTGCTGGAAACAACGCAGCTTACCTAGGGGTTACAACGCCTGAAGCACCTCCTGTGCGTTGCCTTTTCTATCTGAGCATGTCTACAGGCTCTGGAGCAGCTACAGATCGCCCTTGCTCTTACAGAACCACATTTTTGCAAAGCAGGACCAGACGGTGGCCACTGACGGGCACTCGTAGCCGTACATATTTCTGGTGGGTTTCCTCCACGGGTCCTGTTCACCATAGAAGAGCCTGGCTGTAGGAGCAAGTGGGAACACTGCTGAGCACTCGGCGCAGGTGTAGGTGCCTGTCCCATCGTGTGGCTGCTCTGCAGGTGGGACAGCTCCCTCCCGAACTCACAGCCAGGGGCAGGGGGAGCAGACATGGGATGAAGGGTGGCTCAGTGGCTGTGCAGCACAGGAGCATTCAGAAAACTTTCACCGAATTGGTTTTCCCACGTATTTCCTGTATGCAGTTCTGGGTAAATGGTGGTCTTCTCTCAGTAATGCTTCTGTACCTTTGCAGGAGAAGCAACACTTCTGCCTTGGTTTACTTGGAAAGCATAATATAACATTCAATAGTATTTGCAAGCTGCTTAGAAGTGGGAAGGTCATTTTAAAGCCTGAACAAGTAAATTGAAGGGTGCCTGTATTGTGTCGTCTGTGTGAGTTTACCTAGCTGTCTTTATGCCTTTACAGATTCCCGGGTATTTGTAACTAAATGTTCATGAGAAACTGTTGGCAAATAACATTCCTGGGATAAAAATTGTACTGTGCCTAAAATGGACAAGCCAGGATCCAGGAGCTACACCATAACAGAGCACAGGCAGACTTCTTTTGAAGTTGCCACTGGGTACTGGAGATGCCTGAGCTCTGGCGCTCAGTGCTCCTGTGCTCCTGCTTTCCTGGCTTGCCCTGTTCGGAGCAGGTGGATGTTCCATACACCAGCATAACGGGGCCAGCCCTTGTCTCGAACTCCTGGCACTGCCCTGGTGCAGAGACACGAAGGTCTGCCCTGTGTGCACCAGCTTTGCAGAAGAGGGTTTCCCCATTCCTCTGCTGGCCACTGAGCAGCCGAGCAGGCAGGATACTCGGGAGCAGCACCAAGGGCGCCTTTGGCTCTGATTCTTACTGTAAGACTTTGCTACCTAACGTGAAGTTTCGGTTTTATTCAGAGGCCTCATACTCGAGAGTTTGGTATATCTGAGAAATCTAAGCCCTTTAATGAATGAACCTGCTCCCAAACGATGGCTAAGAATAGCTGTCAGAGTACCCCAGGGCTGGGGAGGCCGCGTGTAGCAGTGCTGAACGCTGCTGGAGAGTTCTGTAAGCATCTCAGATGGGAGCCCTGAGTCACAGGATCAGCGTTTAGCAGAAATGGGCTGACATCCAAGCACCCTGCCACTTCGGCCCTTTCCAAAATACCCACATCTGTGTAAGAATGCTGTCATCACCCGAAATACCACCCCTACGAGAAAGCTCCTGCAGCCAGAGGGCTGCTGCAAGGACAGGGCAGTGGTGCTTTGCTGGCCTTTCTCTTTGTAAAATCAGAAGCCAACACTGTGCTGATGGAAGGCACTGAGCGGCTCTGGGGGATTCCTGCTGCCCGCCTCGATCAGGTATGGCTCTCTAGCAATGCTAACCTTGTTGTTTTTCTTTGCCCCTAGAGTGATTTATCCTTTGTCAGACTCCCCTTCTGCGAAGATGTCTGAGTCGTCTCCAGCTGATGAAGGTACAACGTTTGAGCACCTCTGGAGCACACTGTAAGTGATATTTGATCGTTTGTGTTGAAGCAGCAGTGCCCCTTTGCTGTGTAGTCTGTGTTAGCACATCTCATCAATATGGCCTGGAGGGAGACAAGTTTCTTTCACATGCTCCGGTTTTCCCATATTCCTTTTCTGCATCCACAGTTTTGCTCCCAGGCTCCAATCTCTCTGCTCAGACTATTTCATTTCCCAAACCCCCTTACCTCGGTGATGCTAGACAGTCAGAGGCTGGGGAGTTTGCATACACTGAATGCAGGGCCCCACAAAGGTTTTGGAAACTATTTCTGAAAAGGGTTGTGCAACCACCAGGATTTCCAACATGCAACATAAATCCAAAGGAACGAACGCAACAAAGGGTGTTGTTGCACATCAGAGGTCAGCATCTGGGCACGCTTTTTGCTCAAGGAAACAAAGGTGTTTGGGCAGCAGGGTCAGTAACGCCTCCACAGCAGCTGGGGAGAGGAGACTGACTCATCTCTGTTTAGAGAGGAGCAGCCCATGTCCATTGTACCTTGCCTGATGGGAAGCTCCTCTGGCCCCAGCAGCACAGCACCAGCCCCTGCCCATGCCCCTGTAGCACAATGTGCTTGGGAGAGAGGGGAGCCGCCAGCACCGACCAGTCTGGGCTCAGCACAGCCTGTTATTGTGGTCTGTGGCCCTTCAAAACGGTGCAGGCTGTGCTGGAGAGCTGGAAAGCTGACCATCTGCCATTGCTTTCTCACAGGGAACCAGACAGCACCTACTTCGACCTCCCTCCATCCAGTCATGCAGGCAGCAGCGAGGTCTCCAACCGCACAGAGGTGACAATGGATGTCTTCCAGCTGAGAGGCATGAACGACTCTGTGATGGTGAGTGTACATCACACATAAACTTGTCTTCCTCCTGGTGACTGGGTGCCTTTAGGGTAGAAAATGGGAACTTGATGATTCATAAACCAAACAGAAATACTACAGGTGCAGCACTGCAGCCATTATGTGTTTGGTGTCTGATAACCTATGAAAGTGACTGTGCTGCAGTTTTGCAGTCCTGTGGTATAGTGGTCAGTAAAATAGTGGCTACATATTCATAGATTTTGCTAGACTCTCCTCTGTTTGGGAAGGGCTTGTGTCTTAACAGCCTGGCAGGAGAGGCTGAGGTTATCACAATCTTGCTTCTGCCAGCATAGCCATGATATTTCTGTCAGATGGAGTTTCAGTGGCTGGTTGGCCAAGTTTGGGCTGTGTCAATGAAATATTCCTCAGGTGCAGCAGCAGCTGTCTGCTCATCCTCTAGGCCATTCTCAACAGCAGCACCAACGACAGTCACAGTTCTGAGGCTGGGAAGCAAGAAGGCAGCTGTCCCAGTCGAGGTAAAGTGCACCGGTCACATTGACTGTAGGAAGCAGGCTCTGTGCTGGGCGCCTGCATTTTCCTCCTGCATGCTTAAACATGCAGCAGGGCTTCTGCGCTGTGACGATGGTGGAGCTCGAGTACCTCAAGAGAAACAGAGTATAATTTGCTCAGGTATAAACATTCTGCATGGTAAAAGTTGTTTGCAAGCTGCTCTGCAGCCAGGGCTTCTGGAGGGCCATGTCATTCCCTGCTCTTCTGAATGGATGTTCAGAGAGGAAGGGCATGGCAGGAAGAACTGTCTTCAGTAACAAAAAGTCTCTCCGATTTGCTGGTTAGAATGTGCTCTGTCAGGAACGGGCTCCTCAGAATTACTCAGTTTTAAAATTGCAGAGGCTGTGCTTCTCTTTTCATTTCCTGAGTACTGGAGGTGCACCAGGGATAAAACCCTTCACAGAGATCAGCTTGCCACTTCTTCTGAAAGCCGAGGGCTTGGTTTGCACAGTGTGTAGAAATCACTGCTCATCTGGCATCAGGATCTCCCCCTGCCCAGCCAGGCATTAAAAATCCTCTACCAGACATCTCAAAGGCAGCAGGAGCCTCTATAATGCTCCCAGAGCGCATGCTGCCGCATTTACACTCCTCCCAAGCCCTGCGGCCTCCCGGGAGCATCTATCCCTTCCCCAGCATGAGGCAGCTCTGGCCGTTTCAGCATCTCCCTCCACAAAGCCCCCGTTTCCCTCCTCGCCAGCTTGCATCCCCTCCCCCAGCTCCCTTTTCCCTCGCTTTTAGCTTACTTTCCCTCTCTTGCGGGCCTTTGTCTGCAGCGGGGCAGGAGCCTGGCAGACGGCTCAGGTGGAGCCCCTTGTGCTAATAATCGTGGAGCTCCTTGTGCTAATAATCGTGGAGCTGCCCCTGCACTGATGTTCAGCCACCTGGCTCCTTGATGCTGCCATGACTGAGGCCACCCACAGCAGATGCCCACCGTGAGCGGGCCGTGGGCTCGCAGGGCCAATGAGCACAGAGGCAGAGCCAGCTCCTGGCCCTCGCTCACAGTAATGAGCCAGCAGTAAATATTTGTGTTGGCCCCCTCGTGCAACTACTACATGCTGTACTGCTGAGCTCAGAGCGAGCTCCTGCTAGCTGTTGTCACCGGATAGCGTGGCAGGCTGACGTGCATGAAAATAAACGCACAGGTGAAGTGATGCAGCCAGCCTGACGTGGAGGTGGGACCAGGGAATAAGCACCTGCTGAGTACCGGCAGTATCCGGAGGATACCCATGAGGAGCAGTGGTGCTGCAGCACCTGGCTGTGGTGCTGGTGCTCGGTGGCTGCCAGGAGGACACCCCCGTGCTTGGTGACTGGGCCTCCAGGAGGCTGGGGTGCTCCGTGTCAGCATCACATGGATGTTGGATTGCTCCACCAAACCTGTAAAGCATCTCAGGGTCCTGGGGGAGGAATTGCTGTAATTAAATGTGAACAGCTCCTCAGCCACCCTTACTTTTTTCTTAGAGGTGGTGGCTTCAGGACCGGTAGCTGGTGCAGTGCTTCAGGCTTTGCCTACGATGCTGCTGCGACCTGGCTGTGCACGGGTCCGTGCATGCACACCGGCATAGAGAGGGAGGTGATCCACACTGGCTCCCTTTTTGGCAATACAGCCCACCACTTTTTGACAATACAGCCCACCAGCAGATTCAAAGATCCTCTGCTGTAAGATGCAGACTTCCGCAGCAGTGGGCTTTGGCTGAAGTGAGGGCCATTCCAGCCTCTGCCTCGAGTCATAAGGAAACCTGACTCATCGCAGCACTTGTGGTCCTGCTGCTTCTGACGTCGTGCCCTGCTTTCAGCCAGATGTTGGGTAAACATCTAACCTTGTGAGACTTCTTCAGAACAGCTCTCAGTGAAACAAATCAGTGAAATAAGACAGGATGGCAGGGAGGAGAAGAGCATTTATTAGTGGATGTAAGGCTTGTGGCACTGGGGCACGGGTGGCTACCTGGCCTCTGGGCATTTATGTCAATGGGACCTCCAGGACTGTTTGAGCCAGGAGAGCCCTGATGCGAGCTGTTGATGTGGTTTGTAATGCCACTGATGTGCAACTGAAAGAAACCCCCAGGGCCCAGACTGGGGAGGATGGAGGGACAGAGGGACAGAGTGATGGCCATTACTGGCACGTCCACCTCCACAAGCACAAGCTGGAGTTATCCCATTTACAGCCACCCCTGGCTGTGGAGAAAGGCGTCTCTTGGGATGGGGTTTGACTCCGGCGACGCTGCAAGCAGCTCTCTGGAATTAAGCCTGGCTGGGTTTAATTACGGAGCAGGACCCCCGCTCCCCTCGGTGGGGATGGTTGGTACAGCCGAGTCCATCACTGGGCAAGCTGGGGCCTGCCCCGTGTTTTAATGAATAGTCATGAGGGACAGAAGGGGGTGGGCCCCGTTTTGTTGTTGGATGCAGCTAGTTGACAGAACTAAGGGAGATGAAAAAAGCAAAAAAGCCAACAGACCGCACACAGGTGGCCAGTGCAGCATCCCTGGCACTGCCTCCGCAGCCCTGCTCCCCATGGTCCAGCACCGCAACTCCCCGGCCGCCTGCTCCATCGCCCCCCGACCCCATGTCTCCTCTGGCGGGAAGGTTCCCACTGGTCTGTAGCTCGCACGAAGACTAAAATGCTGTACATCAGCGACCCGATGCAGCATTACACCACGGTAGGTGCTTCTCTTTGCTAATGGGTTTTGCCTTGTTGCTCCTTGCCTAGAGTCGTTCCCTGCCGCCGTGGCAGGAGCGTGCTGCGACCGCATGCCCTGGCTCTGCTCGTGGAGCCTTCGTGCTGCTGCTGCCCGGGACATGCCGGGGACACGGGGCTCTGGAGGGGCCTCTTGGACCTGGCACTCTCTGCACCAGAGGCAGTCAGCAGCATAAGGAGAATTAGCTGTGATGTTGGGATGGTCCCAACATCCCACTTGGGATGGTAGCAGCTTCATCGGCTCGGTGCGCATTTCCCTCGTGTTTTCCTGTGCTGTGCGTTGCAGAGGGTGACTTAAATCTTTTGTGTAAATGGCCACGGGCTCCCTAAACCCTTGTACATGCAAACTGGTGTGTGCCTGCACTGGAGAAACCCGGCTGAAGGCAAAGGGCAGCTGTGAGCATCCTTAGGAGAAAACGCTGCCTGCGGAGCCCGGAGGTGCTCGGCACCTCGAGCCCTGGTTCCCCTCTCATCAGGGACCTTCTTGTGTGCAGGCACTGCAGCTCCTGGCATGTGCCGCATCCCCAAGCAGCTTTTCCTTTCATGGCTTAAAGGCTGGAAGGGTAAAGCAGATGAAATAGCACCTGTGCTTGCAGGCAGCAGAGTTTCATCCCTGTCCTCAAGGGCTGAGGCTGCTTTCTTAGTCAAAAGGTTTTTGGATCTGCTGTCTGATGTTCAAAAACACTTAGATACAGATGCAGTTATAGATAGAAAGGTGCCCCCATTGTGCTTCCCAACCAGAAATTATTTCATTTCTCCTTTTTGTCTTATGTGAGTAGTAGAAGCATATATATTTGTGCTTATATATTGTAATGCTGCTGCTTGGGATGCCATTGCTGCATCCATGTGAGTATTTATATAGGTGTGTGTATGAACACACATACATATATTTGCATATATACACACACAAGCCCTTCCTTGGATTTGTTGACATACATACACACAAACACTCATGCTCTGCTAAGAGAATGTTTCCAAAATTTACTCAATCTTAAAAGACAAGTTAGTCATTTACTCACTTGGCTCTGCGTATCGTTGCTGGGTATCTGGGGGCTTTGTCTGTTGTTTTGTAACCAAAATGTACCATGACCAAGATAAACTAGTGAGACTGCTTATAAAAACCCCATAAAACATGCAGAGAAATAGTATTAGTTGGTGTGAAAAAGGCTTAAGGAAATCTAATCTGCATAGGTTGGCTTTCCCACCTTTGTATAGCCCGAGCTGACCCAAATGAAACTGATTCATTTAATCCAGGAGGTAAATTTTCTAGGAGAAAGCACTCTTTTATATCATACATCTTCACTTGAACCAAAATTAACTAGAACACTGCAGTTGAGGACAGTGGCCCAAGTCAGCCCCTTTCTGCAGCTGCCCTTCCCTCTGCACGTTTCCAGCCATTCTCCCTGCCATTTCCAGGGCAGGCCTTACCTCTCTACACTGCGGCTCCAGAGTGCTAGCTCCCAAGCAGCAGGCATCGCCAGGAGGCAAAAGGCTTCCTGTTTATTTCCCATTTCGACAGGATATGAGTAACTGGGACGGCACCCGCTCCTGAGCTGCCTGGCAGTGCGAACCCAGCCTGCTTTTGTCTGGCTGTGTCCATGCGTGTGCAGTGTCAGTACTAAAAGTCGGCTTGTTTGCTTGTTGAACGAAGCGCACTTTCTCCCTGTTCATTCCTAAAAAAAACGCTCGTGGCTGGGCACAGGGTGTGTGCTCCACGTGTTCCCTGCAGCCCTTCCATGTCCCGGTCACTGCAGGAGAACAAAATGGCTCAATCTCAATTTCCATGGATTATTCGGGCTGCGGTTTTGCTGTATTACTCTAAAAAATAGCAGTCCTTTTTCCTCTTGTGTTTCTCGTCCTGTGCCACGTGCCTCATGCCTCCCAGCCCCGCTGCAGTGTCACCGGTCACCAGGGCTGCCCCGTCCCTGGGGTCCTGCTGACGGCCGGCTGCGGCGGGGCAGGCTCCCAGCTTTTGGCAGCGGCTCTCCACGGGCACTTTTAATTCCCATTTTGCTAAAGTTTCTTGTACACTTTTCTCCAGGTAAAGTCTGGGATTGTGGAAAGCCCGGATGGGTGTTGTTTGTCGTTAGCAGGGCTATTTATAGAGCAGCGAGAAGGAATAGAGGGGTTTATGCACATGTTTTTAGGGGAGAAAATGGCTGTATTTGTAAAAGCAAGTCGGATCTTGTTCAGCATTCCTCCAGTTAGTCACAGACTCCAACGACCTTGTGAGAGATGCAGACAACAGGAGAACTTTCCTGGAGAAGGATGATTGCGTTTAAGCCATTATACATCGTACGCATTTGGGTGAGGTTTGGATCCCAAGTTAAAACACGTCTCTTGATTCCTAAGTTGTGAGCCTCGCAGCCCGGCAGCCTTCCGAGGGAAAAGGCAGATCACCGAGCCTGCTGCTCCTGGCCAGGGGTGGGCTGACAAATATCGCTGCCTTCTGGTGACTCCCGGCTTCCAGAGCTGCTGTCAGTGGTGCTCAGCAGCTGGTGGGACAGCCCTTGAGCAATTCAAGAATTGCAGATCTGGGGGAAAAACATTCTACCTGCTTGGCGAAGCAGCTAACTTTGGGATTTTTTCTCTTTTTTGAATATTTGTTTACCTGTCTATCACAGAAAAAGGAAAAAACAAATTGGTCTGATTTTCAGATGAAAGGTTAAGGCCGTTTTAGCCACGCTAATTTTGAGAATGTCCTTTGCTGAGGCTACGCCTGCAGATAAAAGAGCTGCCAGCTTTTTACTGGAAATATCTGATGATAATTGTTCGGAAGATGAATAAGTAAAAAAAGTAAAAAGCCAGGTTTTGGCCCAGCGTGCATGGAACAAGAGCCAGTAGATGTGTAAATTGGTAAGTTTGCTCTGTGACCTTATTTGCAGCGTGCTGCATCACAGCTATGCACTTTGTAGGTTTGAGGTTTTCCCCAAATTAAACTTGCATCAGTGAAAGCCACTAAAAGCAAACACCCCTGCTATGAAATGAATTACACAAACCACCATTCAGAGCTCCTTCTTCGTATTCATGGCAGGGAAATCCTTCCAGAAACGGTGTGCACATGTACCTGCATGAGAAGTGAATGAATGCAGAAAATATGTCTGGATAACAGGTCGGATTTTTAGAAATGTGATGGGAACGATCTGTCGGCAAACAGGGTGGCAGCTCTGAGGTTTTAGGTACCGACCAGCTCGGGTAGGCAATGCCACCCCGCAGGGCTCTGCGGAGGCTGAGCTGCTCGCAGGGTCCAGCTGGAGGCATCCGGGGCTAGTGCCGAGTGCCAGAGCCGTGCAGGCGATTCACAGCTCCGGCTACTGGGGAGAGGGCATTTCCTTCCCACTGCAGGAGCGAGGTCTTCGCTTGGGGCAGCCAGCATCCCACATCCCAGACGGAGCCCAGTGGCTCCCAGCAGCTCCCAGCGGCTCCCAGCAGCTCCCAGTGGCTCCCAGCAGTGCTGTGGGACCCTCGGTCCCCTCCAGCCCTGCATGAGGTCTGGCCCTGCGTTACGGGACATGGTTTTGACCGGTGTTACTGCAGTGGAGGTGCGGCACTGAGCAGTCCTGTACTGGAAATCTGTAACCTCGATGGGTCTGGAGGGGTTCGGGAAACCTCTGAGAACCTGCTTAACTGTGGGGAGAAAAAGAGCCTTTCTGTGGTCCTTGCCTAGCAGAGTTGGTTGTGCAACACTCCCCCCCCCCCCCCCCCCCCCCCGGTGCAGTAGGACATCGCCCCTATCCTAGCAAAACCCCAAAACGCATTCCTGCTCCCTGCTAACAAAAAAAGTTATCTGCAGTCAAACGTGCGACAAATCCGGGGATGTCGGCATCTGGCTGCCTCCAGTGAGGATGAGGCTGGTAGAAGGGGGTGACTTACATGCATTAGGTTTCTCCTTTACACAAGTGGTGACCTGCTTAAAAACCACACCGACCCAGAACAGCTCCTCCGGCTGGCTTCCCCGCACGCTGGCCCTTTAAGGAGGCTGTAACAGGACACCCCAAGTCCTGAAGAAGTGCAGCTGAGGTTTCCATGTCTCTAAACTGGCTGGTGTTTTCTTTTTTTCCCTCCTCCCCTTTTCCCTTCCTCCAGTCCCAGTTTAATTTGCTCAACAACAGCATGGATCAGAGCATCGGCAGCAGAGCAGCCTCCACCAGCCCCTACAGCTCCGAGCACACCTCCAATGTCCCCACGCACTCGCCCTACTCGCAGCCCAGCTCTACCTTCGACGCCATGTCCCCAGCTCCCGTCATCCCCTCCAACACTGACTACCCGGGTCCCCACCACTTCGAGGTGACCTTCCAGCAATCCAGCACAGCCAAGTCGGCCACCTGGACAGTAAGTTGCATGTCTTCTTCACTTCCCTGGAGAGATGCTCGCGGCTCCAGGTTGCGTTTTCAGCCAGCCTGCTGCAGACACGTGAGTGCCCGGGTGCTGCTTCGCGGTGGGATGCACAGGGCACGCTGGCTCCTGCGCAGCCTAAAACGCGGGGGCTCTGCCTGCACAGGTGACCCTGAAAAGCAAAGCGTGCAGAAACATCAGGGCTTGCTTTTAAGCTGGTTTTTGTTTGTTTGTTTTCCCAAATGGATCGTTACACACGGTGATTCGAATATAACCGCCCGTGCAGGAATTCCCTTAAGTGGGGATAAATGTCCATAAAAATCACAAAGCTGGAAAAATGCACAGGGAGAAGTGCCCGCCACGTTCTCGTGGCAATTCCCGAAGCATTTTCCAGCAGCTGCTGTCAGAGGTGAGGCAGTAGGTGAGATGGACCTTTGCTGTGATATGCTGGGGCCATTCTTAGCTGTGTCTTAAGTTCTTGCTTTTCATGTATAGTCCTCTTCCATCCTGTATCAGAAGGGTAACTCAATCTCTAGAAGTCACAACAAATTAACAGCTTAGATTTTTAACCACAAAGGGATGGCTGCACAGCATCACGCGCCTGCGATGTGTGCTCAGCACCTTGGTACTTTGGAGATGAAGCACAGCTTTGAGCCAGAAGTCCTCCCGCATGTCCACAGCCAGGCAGGGGAGTCTTCTGCACTGATCAAGAATTAGGCTGAGCGTAGGACAGCTGTTTTTGTGGAATAAAGGTCATAAAGTCCAGCTCCCGGTTTTGTGTAATGCTGTCTGTATTTTTAACAGCAGCACTTGCCACTGTTACCAGGTATTTCTGCCGTGGAGGTTTCCCTGCCATGCAGTGAGCACCTTTAGCCCTCCTCACTGCCACCTGAACGCCTGCAAGAGCTCCTCGTGGGCATGCCTGTGGCGGGCGTTTTTGTTCCTTAGGGAATGTTTCAGAGCAGAGAGGCTGAGATGAGACAAGTGACACAAAGAGGGAGCAACCGGGCTTCCTCCGAGGCTGTCATTTGACATTACGGTGAGACAGGCAGAACCCATCAGAAGCGATGTGTCAGCTCAAGGTGTGATACTGACTTTTATTTTTGGAAGCTGATGTGTTTAATTGCTAAGAAAGTCCTTCCATGGAAAATAGGAAGTGTCTTGGGATGCTTTTGTGCAGGGACATGGCAAGCTCACTGCCGTGTGGGTGCTTCTGCCCATGGAGCATATGGATGGGATGGGATGGGATGGGATGGGATGGGATGGGATGGGATGGGATGGGACATTCTGCAGCAGCCCCATCAGTGCTGTGTCCATCCCTCCTGTGAATCCAGGAGCTGACCTGGGCAAGAGGAGCCCCGTGGCAGGGTGCTGCCCGCCCCCAGTGCTGCAGGGACGGTGACACCACTCCCTGAGCTCAGCGTTGGGACCCCCGGTCAGGGTGAGGAGTCGCTGCCTCCCCCCCAAGGGATGGCAAAGCAGAGCAGTGCAGCACCACGCTGACAGCTCGGCTCGCTGCAGCAGCCACATCTCAAGCAAGCTGTCAGCGAACCGGCACTTGAATTCAGCCGAGGTTGTGGCTTCACTGCAGACTTGTGCTGACCCTTGGCTGGGATGAGCACCATGAACAGATACAGCTTGTCCTCCTGGGAGTGGTTGGTCTGTCACTTTTTTCACTGCCTTTCCTTGCAAGCTATTGCTAAAGGATGCATTTGTTAGGTCCGAAGGTCTTCAGGGTAGGACATGGCTCCATCCCACTCGTACCCTTGTTGGGGGATAACTCCTACCAGTCAAATGTAAAGCTGCACAGGAGCTGCACAGGAGCAGAGTTGTTCAGAAGAGGTATTCCTGTGCCTCAAAACCACAGAGGCATCCAGGGAGAGGAGCAGCCACGAGACAGAACATCCTGCTGAACCACTCGTCATGATGCCAGCTGTGATGGGTAAAGAACCAAAGGAGAAGGTTGTGCTCCTTGGTTGGGTTTGGAAAGCAGAACATTAGAATGGAAACCAAACACACACCAGTGCAGCGTGTGTCACCCCAGCTGTCCTGATGTGAAGGGAAAAGGCAGGGAAATGTATGCTTGCTTGCCACCGTCCCTGGCTGGACAGGCTTGGGAGACAGCTGGGGGATGCAGTGGGCTGGGCACTGCAGGATACCCCTGGGCAGTGCTGTCAGCAGGATAGGTTTGTGCGCGTCAAAATGTGGAGAGTGAACCTATTGAACATACACCGTGCTCGCCTTTAACGTAGCAGTAAGGAAAGACCCTTCCCTTGTCCCAGAGGAGGCACATGGCAACTGCAGGGAGTAAACTGGAAAAGGTCTTTTTGACTGGTTGTCCCCAAAACGGCAAAAGAGGGAGCAGCAAGAGGCTTCCTGAGCTGGTCCCATGCAGTTAGCAAGCCCATGACAACACCTTTCCCTCGCTGGAGCCATCCTCGGTGGTGATGCTGTGTCCTGCTGGTGGCTGCATCCCAGCCTGCGAATGCCCCAGCACTTCTGGGATGAGCTGGGAGAGGGTCAGGCGGGTCCTGGTTCAGCTGCTGAAGTCTGCACCAGGCATCATCTGCACAGCGGTAACTCCTGTCCAAAGCCTTGTCACGAGCACAGAGAGCTCTGCAGACAAGAAGTGGTTGGGAACCGGGGTCTTTGACTCCTGCTGAACCCAGCCCAGCCTGTCTGAGCATCGCCATGTGCTGACTGTGATCCTGTAGCTGCTGTGTCCTGCTGCAAGCTGTGCTCATCAGGAAGGGCTTTTATTCTCAAGCCTTTGCGTTAAGATCTCCTTTGGATGTTGGAGCACCCAGTGCTACAATAACCTCGGGGAAGCCCTGGGACAGGAGAGATCCTTGGCAAACATGCTGTGGGCAGCCGTACGTGCCGCAGACGATGCGCCCCACCAGCCAGCACCAGGAGCTGACATTTCTGAGCACCAGACTAGCTTTCACAGCACCACTGCCGAGCCTCGTGGTGAGCAGGAGGGCCAGCAGTGCCTTGCACCCAGGAGAGCACGGGGGATGCTTGGTTTGAGACAGGGGTGCCCCAGGACCTCCAAAGGACCGCAGACTGTCCAGCTCCCTGAGGTCCTGCTGTGCTCTGCTGCGCTGACAGATTTGCTCCCCCTCCTGCCCCAGCCGTGCCACTGGATATTTGTGCGGGGAGACCGGGCTGCTTCCTTCCTCCCTCTCAGCTCAAAATCTGCACTGAAACTGCCGTTTGAAAAATCCATCCCGGTTAAAAGCAGGGATGAATTCAGCAAAACATCATATGTTATATATTGCCCATCGGTCGGTGTACAAATAACGATGTTTGTATGCAGTGTGATTCTCTGCATAAATGTGAACATGAATGCAGAGGCATACCCATAAGAACAGGAAAGCTGTTAGGAAATACAGGCACCTGGCAACGAAAGCTAAAACTTATGGTCAGTAGGAACAGGGACAGTGACACGGGTCAGCTCAGTAGTGGCCCAGTCCTTGCCAAGAGTAGCTGAATTAACAATCCTGGTGTGAGAAAGGACGTACGTGGTTTGCACATGGAAAGAAAAGCAGTAAAATACACTTCCTATTTCATCAGTAGTTAAGGAAGCCTCATGGCTTCTGAATATTTTAAGACTCACTGCACCAAATGATGCACTAAGAAAGCTGCAAGCGCTGACCATGAATTCCCCTGCACGGCTTTGTCCCATTTCAGAGCCCCGGGGAGCAAACCACCACGAGAGCAGATCTTCGTCAGATCAGCAGCTCCAGCAGCCTCTTGCAATATTGGGCTGAACTGTTGACAATCCAACCAACAAAGAACTGGCGGAGCACAGGCAATGCCAAACCAAGTAATTCAGCATAAACAACCTCGTCAAAAGATTTGACATAGTTTTTTGATACAATCATAGCATGCAGCCTAACAGACTCCTGTTTCTGAAGGGTTTAGCCTGAATCCCTCTGGAGGATATTCCTCTGGGACACTTAGAGTTATCCATCCTCAGATAGCACAGTTCACACGATGGACAGGTCACAGCTGGAAAAGGGAACGTGGCAGGGAATCACATCCCATATTCTGAGGTCCTGTGGGTGCCTACTGCACAGTTACCCGTAGACTTGGAAACCTGTATATGCAGCTCAGGCAAACGATGGCAAACAGGTGAGACATTAACGAGGTGAACATGGCTCCCACATTTAGGAAGGGAGAATCCTGAGAGCCTAGGGCTCCTGGTCAAGAATCCACGTGGACACGAGCTCTCCATGCCGTGGGTGGTCTGGGCAGGACGGTGTCACCGAACGGGAGCGGGGCTCCCTCCAACCATGGCACCGCCGAGACCACTGCCGCAGCATGAGCGCAGCTCGTGTCCACACCTCCAGCAGGCTGTTGACAAAATAGAAAAGGTTTGGGAGGGAGATCCAAAGAAGATGAAAGATTTGGAACAGATGCCGTGTAGGGAGATACCGTACGGCATAAAAGGTCTCCTCGAGAAGAGTAAGGGTGGCTTGATCGCAGTCTGCAAGTACCTGCACAGGAGATGGTTTCTGATAGCAGACAGCTCTTTAATCTAATAGAGAAAGACATAATGAGATCCAGTGCTTGGAAGCTGAAGCCAGGCAAATTCAGACTAGAAACACGGTGGAAATTTTTTAGCAGTGAGGATAATTAACCATAGGAACAATTTACCAAGGAATGTGGTGGATTCTCCAACTCCTGCAGTATTTAAATTAAGAGTCTACATATCTTTTGAAAGATAAGCTCCACTTCAAGCAGATATTGTTGGCTCCATCCAGGATGAGTAGGCATGGGGCTTAGGCAAGCAGTGCAGGAAATCCAACCAAAGGATCAAAATTTGTTCTCTCTAGCCTTTAAAAGGTGAATTTGTGAAATGGACAGAAGGATAGAACTGAAGACTTTGAGCATGAATTTGGGGCCCACATTTGCCAGAAACAGCTCTGTTTTTGCAAAAGGATGCCAGGCAGCTGATGGGCAGAGGGGTCCTGAGTCCCCGTGCCGGCCCTGACCACTGCATCCAGCCCAGCTTTTGGGCATCGCACCAAACTCTGAACCGAAGTCACTGTGCTAGCCTGTTCCATACAAAGCCCTCAAGGCTGCCGCCGCCTTCATTTTCATTTTTAATGGCCTCTTATCAGCAGAGAGCGAAGAACAGATGCTGAAAATAAGGTTTTCCCTGGGCGTTCGAAGCCCCCCTCCAGCAGGCTGTGCTGGTGGGGCTGGGAGGAGGATGGGGAGCTGGGGCTGTGCAAGACGAGGCACGCCAGCAGCCTGCCTGTTTGTTGGAAGCTATCAGGGCTCTCGGTTCCCCGGAGCTGCCCGTACATGCAAGAGCCGCGGGCCGATCTTGGCTGTTTTCTCGCAGGCAGCCCCTCGCCACGCCGGCCAGCTGGTAACTGATAGATAATTAGTATTTTTCTCAGGTCTGGTTTGAGGTGGATCAGCGCTCCCTCCCCTTTAAAATGCTCACAGAAGCGTTAATGGGGCCTTTGGCCTCCCGCGGCCTGGCTGCAAAGGGGCAAGGCCTCGGTGCTGGCAGCTGGGGGCTTGTCCTGCTGCAAGGGGGGGACAAGCCCCACGCTCCGCAGGGAATGGGGCGCCCCTCACCCCAGTGAGTGCGCACGGTGGTGCCCAGGCCACGTACAGCATCCTGCCTGCTGCTCTGGGGCACCAACAGCCGGTGACGGAAAGGCTCCGTGGCTGCTCAGAGGCAAGGCGAGGAAGCCCTGCCACTGCGGATATCATTGAGCAACTACTCAAAGCAAACCAGTCGGCATCCTGTGCTCGGCCACTGGGGGGGCTTGGCTGGCCCGTGCTGGTGGTTCCATAAATATTGCACAGGGAGACAGGGAGCCGAAATGGTTCCTCTGATGTAGCTGAAAGGGGAGGATGGAAGTAACTGGTGTCATTGGAGGGAGGTTCTCCTTGCTGGTTGCTGTCTGAAGTATGTTGAGATAAGCAGCAGTAAAGAGGAGGGGGAAATCTTCAGGAGAATCTGTAGAAATTGCTTCAAACTCTGGCAGCTTACCACATTTTCGAGAGGTCTCCGTTCAACAGCAGTAACCTAGGAATGAACAAGGGCATGCGTAGCGTGGTGCTCTACATCTGAGCCATAAACATCTTTGTTTTTATGTGAGTAGTTGGGCAGAAGAGCATGGGTATTTTGGCATGCCAGAAATAGGAAAGCAACCTCAGCATCAGCCTGCTCCAAAGCCACTGAAGCCAGCCCACTGGAGGCTTTCCATGAGCTTTTGCAGGGCGTGGATGAGGCTCCAGGAGCTCCAGACACAATGGAATTAAGAAAAAAAGGTGAAGGAATTTGGTGTGCGATGTTCCAACACGATCAGACTATCAGCCCCACTATCTTGAACGTGTATGGTATGCACAGGTCAAGGGAACGACTTGCTGGCAGCCGCCTCACCAGTGGGAAGGTAGCGCTGGGAACTGAGAGGGGACAGGGACATGCTGCGGTGAGGCAGTGGCAGTGGCTTTGGCCAGGTCCCTCCTCGGCTGCCAGGAGCCCAGCTAGGCACTGGCACGGTGGAGGACACCTCCAGGCCAGCCGTGCCACCTCGAGCACAGCTGGTGGGGACCTGCAGAGCTCTGTGAAGAGCTGGCACCCATCAACTGCACCTGCAAGGCTGCTCAGGGTCCTCATTGTCCAGGCACCTTCTCGGGCTGGCTGCCTGGAGGAGGAGATGCCGTGCTGAGCTGGGCACCGCAGCAATTCCTGGGCTGCTCGTGTGTGTGCGCCCAGAGGAGCCAGCACCAGGCCCTGGAGGAGACGGGCTCCACGCAGGCTCTCCTTCCCTTCCTCCCGGGCTCTCTCCCACATGCAGTCTTCATAATGCAGCATGAAATAACTGAGCTGGTAGATTTTTGGTTTCCTTTTCAGATGATGCTGAGCTCCAGTGCAGGCTTGGTCAGAGGACCCAAGTACTCAGATGCGTAGAGGAGGCAGACTTACTAGAAACAATTAAAAAATCCCCCAGTGTGCCAGCGCTGGCTGCTGAGGCAGTGACTAAGAAAGGCAGTGATCCTGCTTGGCAGTTATTTTAGGGATGTACGCACCGGGGAAGGAAGGGAGAGGAGTCCTTTGGGGGTGAACCAAGGGATTTTAATTAGGAGTAGCAGCACGATAATGAAGGTAAAAGAACACAGGCCAGGGGGCTGCTCGCTGGGGCTCTGCAGGCACCTGAAGAAAAGCCCAGGTCCCATCACCGTGCCACAGGAACACACGGGCAGGCGGGTGCTGTCGCAGCCCCTTACAGCCACCCCCAGCACAGCCCCTCCGCTCCAAGCCCCGATGTGTCCGGCACCGGTGGGGGCTTTCCTCTTCGGCACCAGCGATGCTCCGGACATATGCAAACCCCAGCTCATAGCAAGCGAGCTGCAAGGTCACTCCGGGAGGAATTTCCAACTCAGTCAGAAGTTGTATAGGCTAGTGATTAAAAAATGGTTATTAAAAAAAATTAGAAAGGGAAAAATAAGCTCTGCAGTCGGCATGTCTTCCAGGATCTGTCGTAACAGATTCGTCCGAGCCGGTTAACGGTATTTGCGGTTTGCAAGATGCTACACGTCTGGGGAAGATGACAGACACATTATTATCACCTCTCCACTGCGATCTGTCCAAACCTGTCCCAGGATGCAGCTCCGCAGCTGCTTGCTAGGGAGTGCAAGGAAATTAGCAGCCGGAGGCAGCACTTTTCTTCTCTCTCTCTTGCCAGGCTAGTGGCTTTATTGGGATCCATTGACTGCAGTCCTGGACACGTCTTGAGTAGAGCTAATGAGGAGACTGGAATGTAAAGGAGGAGGAGGAGAAGGCTGGTAGGGAGGAGGGGGGAGGATTTGTGGAAAAAGTAATTGTTGAGCAAATCATTTCCTTCAAGAGAGAAAGAAGGACTTGGCTGCAGCCCTCCCGAAGCAGGCAAGTCTAGACGCTTCGGTGTCAACAGTTGAAGATAAATAAGATTTTATCAGCTCCAAATCTGTTGGGACACATCCTCCTAGCGGTTCTGCTGCCCTGGGAGGAGTGCAGCAGATGGACTTCTCTGCTAGGTCTCTCCATGCAGAAGGTTCAGGCTATTTCATGAGCGAGGCTCTTGACATACACGGGGAAAACACACCTCTCCCATCTCATGTCCTGCGTGGTAGCTGCAGGTCCAAGCAGGGCACTGGCCTCTTCCAGAGTGGGTCTGGGATGTTTGCAGGGGGTGAGTGGACAGGAATCTGAAGACTCAATTCAGTGCTGTTTCACAGCTGCCACCGCATTAATCTCCCTGAATTTCTGTGGGGCATGAGGTCACTTGAACCTTGTAGTGCACAAAACATTTCCTTGGATGCAGTGGCAATGGTACTGAGATAACCGCTGGAAAGGAGAGCTGAGGGGTCTCCACAGGGGCCGATTAAACCACTGAGCTTCATCACTCCGGTGTGTTTGTGTCCCATTGTGTTCAGCATGGATACAGCAGGGTCTCAGTCCCACCCAAGAGGTAGCTGTGCTTCAAACACAGTGGTGAAATAAGTCCCATCCAGGGACCCTTTGGATTAGCAAGTCCCTAGAAAAAGAGAGGTTCATGCTGATAAACTGCTGGCATTTAAATAATTTTGCTTTTCCGTTTATTCTTATTGCTCTGGACTTGTACTACAAGACTACAAGGCAGGGAAGGAGCAGCAAAAGGCGCCGCTGTATTTTCATTGCAGCAAACAAGGGGATGCAGACACTGGGAGCCCCATGACTGTAGGAAGAAAACAGGCATGTATGTACTGCAGGTTTATGGAAGCGTGGGGCAGGCTGCTCCTGTTTGCTGTTAGTCCTGTGCTGTCAGCCACAAGCCACACTGAGGTGAACCTGTTGTGCTCTGCAGACCTACGGTAACAGGCAGCCCAACGTCTATCTGCGCACAGAGGTGACAATAAGATCTGGGAGAACAATACCGATGGTCCGAAGCACAGACCGGGAACTGGAGGTACAGGAAGGAGGTACCCAGAGGCAGAACAACCTCAAACTTGTGTAGGTGCAGAAGAAATCTTAGGATCGACATCTTCCAGCCTTGCTGCACCAGAACCGGTGATGCTGGGGCTGCACTCGGGTGTCCCGGGGCACTGTTCCCAGCCAAGGCTCCGACACCGCTCCGCAGACACAGCCCCGGCCGCACTCGCTTCCCACATACCAGGGACAGCTCCTCTGGACAGGGGCCAAGGAGTTTCTGCAGCACGCTCCCACACCAGCGCAGGAACCTCTGCTTCTGGGTGTGCAGCCCGGCCTGGGACAGGCACAGGAGCTTTTTACGCATGAATGAGAGCAGAAGTCGCGGCTGCTGCCAACTTAGAAAGCTGTGAACAAACAGGCAGGACACGAGTGAGCAGCCAGAGGCTTGCCCTTAGCTCAGATGGCAGAGAAGTGGCCATGGCAAAAAGACTGAAGCGTCGAGGTGGGGGCACCGGCCTATGCAATAAGTGCTGGTATTTCGGTCTCCTGGGTTCTGCTTTTCACTTTGCAACCGCCCTGTTTTGTGACTGAGGAAGGCTCAGCACCTTTCTGTGCTCTTTGTAAGCCAGGAAAACACACTTCAGCTGCAGCTCATGATGCACCAGCAACTCAAAGCCATGACATAGCACAAGCCTGCTCATAAATCATCTGTGCTAGATTATTGGTGACAGATTAGCAACTATAGATTACCAGAGAGGAGCAGAGGCACCTGTTTGCCACTCTGCTTGGAGCCTGAACGGGACATGCAGTTTGCTGTCCCTTAGGGAGAGCGCACATTGCTCTTCTCGGCTGAAAATACAGCTGGGGATAGAGAGTCCCTGGGTTGTAAACACACAATGAAATGTAATACTCGTTCCCGTGGTGGCCATGAACAAGCTGGGGCTGCAGGACGGGGAGCGCTTTGCTCCAGCAGAAGCTGCAGAGCGTGCAGGGGGCCCACGTGCTGCCGCGCTCAGCCTGCGCTGCGGGCACTGGCTCACGGGACGCAGCCCTGATCCTTCTTGCCCAGAGTTATCAGCACGGAGTTCCTTAAAAGAATAGTTTGTTATTGTTGAAGGATCTTTGAAGGCAGTCCTGGAGCTGTTAAGACATGATAAGGTTATCAGCGGAGGCATGCCTGTGTTGAGCGGCAGCCTTTCTCCCTGCGGGGCAATCGCTGTGCTATTTAACAGAGATTTATCCATGTCATAACATGGTATAATGAGAGAATTTGTTACCAAAGAGCTTGCCATAATGCACCTCTGCTCCTCCAGAGCAGTTTTATTTCCCAGGCATGTTGAGGACTGCCCGGGAATGTCTACATGAAAGGATCCTTTGACAGGAGTTGTCAGTATTTTAACACCTGGCAAGGAAGAGCCCCCTCCAAATAACCCTTGTTTTGCCATGTTGTCTCCTCAAAATGGGAGTGCTGAATCCTGAGTGCACCCATGAGAGCGGATTACACGGGCTCAAGCTTCTCTTCCATCCAGAGAGGGGATCCGTGGTGCTGCAAGGGAGCCGCGTTCTCCATCTCAGCACAATCCCTGGTGGTACACAGGGAGCTGATCTGACTGTAAAGTCACTTATGTAGTCAGAGCTAGCGAGCATCCAAGCAAAATTTAGGGGTTTTGGTGAAAGGCACTGTAAGTGAGCATCCTCTGTCTGCTGGCAAGTCCATATCCCTCAGATATCAGGGTTAATTCTTGCTGCCAGGTTCAGTTTCGTGTCACATCTCCACATCACTGACAGCCTCCAGCAGCCACAGCATCTTCCTGCTCTGCCTCCTCTGCCCTGCAGCTTGCTGTGCTGGAGTTGTCATCGTGCTGGAAACGTGCTGCACCCCTCCCAGGCTCCCGTTCTGCCAGAATGAGCCCCAAATACCCTCGTACCCTGTGTGCGAGCTGCTTTGCTTGCTGCAGAACCCCAGTGCCCCCTGCTTCAGGGCAGGTCTCCTGCCACAGGGAAAGCGAAGCGGCCGTCACGCTACACCACGCTGGCAGCAGGAGCCTTGCTAGCCTTTGCACACCTGTATTTTGATGGCTCAGGACAAGCTTTAACATCCTCACAACTATTCTGCACGGTGGTATTTTTTTGGCATAGAGCGCGTGTTGTGGGGATGAGATAAAACCCTTTGAGCAGAGACATGCCCTGCCATGCAGGAACTAGCTGCGCTCCGTGCAGCAGGGGTGGGCTCTCGCACAGCAAACACATTCCTTGGTAGATGGAAAACAGCATGGCACTGGCAAGGCGAAAGGGAACTGCATCTCCTCGCACGTGTGCCCCAGACACACATTTACAGGAAGGCAAGGGATGAGTTGTGCCCTCTCCGCCCATGCTCTCCTGCCCAGCCCGTGGCTCCCTTCTACCCCAGTGCATGCTGCAACCTCTCCTGGCTCGGACAGCCACTTGCTACTTGACCCCATAGGGACCAAAACTACCCCAAAAAGTGTCCTGGAACTGTGCACAGAGCAAGCACCAACAGACCCAAGAGCAAACCCGTGGTGGGACCCATTGCTGTGGGCTGTCCCTACCTTTAAGGGCCCAGAGCCCCCCATGCTCTCCAGCACCAGCAGAGATGTTTCCCCCGCTGCCCTGGGGAGGTTTAGCCTCACAACACAGCATTCCTGTGCTTCTTCTCATGCTCCATCCCCAGCTCTCACATATGCCACTAACCTTCTTAGAATTAGGATGCTGCCCCAGTGCCTTTTGTAGGCTCTGCCCTCACAACTCAGCGCACCTGAGCGGGGAGGGCCGTGGGGCAGCAGTTAACTCCTTCCCGTGCTAGCCACACAGTGGGGTGAGACGGGGCTGTACTGTGCGGGGACAATCACTGCTCTTGCAAGAGGAGCTTGTCTCTGACTGGTGATCGAACAAACCCTGTTGTGTCCGCACAGGGAGCGTTTTGGTGCTTACAACCCATTTCCTACAAACACACCATATCAGGGGTGATCCCCAGCTGCTGCCCAGCATCCTCCTCCGGTGCCAGTCCTGGCCCAGCGGCTGCCCCAGCCCGTGCCTTTGTGAGCTGCTGCTATCACTGCAAGTGAAGAATTGAGTCATGGTCAGGAGAAGCCCCGTTTGGCATCGCACTTGCTAGACATAATCAAACTCTGAGGTCTTGCATAATTAGCTGTTTATTCTGTTATGCAATGGTAAGCATGGTTTCCTCAACCCGCTGGGAAATCCTCCCCTGCGCTGCATAAGTAGTTGGTTGTATCTGTGCATGAAAACTGTATGTTTCCAGGGAGAAAAAAGTACTGAGCAAGAAGTTACTGCAGAGACAGCTTCCACACGAGGTCCTGTGGCCTCTCCCCGACACACAGGGGGGATGCACGGCAGAAGCCTGCAGGCCAGGGACCTGCTGCGCAGCGTCACAGCAGCATGGGCAGTGCTGCAGTGGTTCCCTCCCCCGGCACGCAGGGAATCTTCGCGCTGGCACAGCACCCCTGGAGTGGTTACAATACAATAGGCAGTAATTGGTTTTGTAACAAGCCATTATTTTAATTTTCTGGGTTGCTGCCACGCTGGCGGTTCACTCGGAGCATTCAGCAGGCAGACGGTGGCTGGATCCGAAGGGCTGCGGTGAAACAAGCATGGGCCCGGGCGTGGGGCAAGGTGCTGCAGCGCTCTGCCCGCACTGGTGCCTAGCTGGATTTACACCGTAACAGCTTTACACCACAGAAGCAGTGCTTTATGGCTAGAGGCAAACTCCGCACAGTGCAGAGTTAATTCAATTCCACTTACCAAAAAGGATGGAGGACAGCCATGCGCACTGTGGTTAGCACCGCAGCAGAACTCACAGTGCCTCTGGCCTGCACATTTCGCGGTTGAGCTGGTGGACGGGCACGACAGAGGGGAAGGGAGCTGAGAGCAGCTCCTTCACGGGCTTGGTGCTTCCCTTGTGCCTGTTGGAAGCAGAGCAGGTCGGACCATGCAGAGGTTGTTTGAGAGGATGTGAACTTTGCTCATGGTGCTTCTGGCTGCCTTGCAGGTCTCTCATTCAGCCTGCTGCGCTTCCCTCTCCTGCTGAAAATGTGACTGTTGGCAGCACCCCTCCTCCTGGGGAGTTTCCAGCATCCTTGTAGGCCAGGAATTCCCAGTGCCATTCAGTGAGAAGCCAGCACCTGAAGAATGAATGTGGGTTTTAGGCAGGTGGCTGGGGCAGGCTCGGCTGCTGTGGGCAGGGCTGGCTGAGCTCAAGCCCTCTGGCAGGGACACGGGTCCCAAGCACACAGCACCCCTCACACGAGGGGCAGCAGTCGTCCAGGGATCCTGCTCCTGCTGTCGTTACTACACGTTCGTGTTCTCCCTGTCCTGCTCCCACGTTCTGCAGACACAGCCCTCTCTTCCTTTCCAGTACTCCCCCCTGCTGAAGAAACTCTACTGTCAGATCGCCAAGACATGCCCCATCCAGATCAAGGTGTCCACCCCGCCGCCCCCAGGCACCATCATCCGGGCCATGCCCGTCTACAAGAAGGCTGAGCACGTCACAGAGGTGGTGAAACGCTGCCCCAACCACGAGCTGGGCCGAGACTTCAACGATGGTGAGTGCTGGCATCGCCCCCGTGGGGAGCAGCCCCAGCCCCAGCTGGCAGGCCCCAAAGTGGGGCAGCCCTGCAGCATCACCGGGCCTCAGGACCGCTGGGCCCTGGGTAGCTGGGACCAGCACAAACCCCACAGCCCAGGCCTGCTCGCTGTGCTTCTGCACTAGGACGGGGCCCCTAGGTCTCAGGGGGTTGCTGCAGCTCTCATGTGGCTCCTCTGACTCCGACACTTGCCTTGCAGGCCAGTCAGCCCCGGCCAGCCACCTCATCCGGGTGGAGGGCAACAACCTCTCCCAGTATGTGGACGACCCTGTGACGGGACGGCAGAGCGTGATGGTGCCCTACGAGCCCCCGCAGGTACCCCGCCAGCCCTGGGGGTGGTCGGGAGCAGACCCAGCGCTGGTCTCTGTGCTGAGAGGTGAACCCGCTGGTGACACGGCTGCTTTGTAGGAGACAAATCTGTGTCCTGGGCAGGGGGCCTGCTGCAATGAAATGAGGCCACCCCTGCTTGCTCCTAGCTCCCAGAGCAAGCCCAGCTCCTGGGAAGTGGGGTGCAGAGGGAGATCCCCCCAGTCCTGGCCCTCAGAGACCCCACAGCCCTTGCAGAGTCTCCTCTCCCCAGCTGGGACTGTCACCGTCACTGCAGGGCCATGTCAGCACCCTTCCCCTCCCCGTTGCCCCCACGGTAGCACCCCCCAGGGCTCCTCTGCTCAGTCTGCAAGGGCGCTGGGGGCCCAGAGGGCTGCCCCCTGCTCAGTGTCCGCTCCCCTCTCCCGGGCAGGTGGGCACCGAGTTCACCACCATCCTGTACAACTTCATGTGCAACAGCAGCTGCGTGGGAGGAATGAACAGGAGACCCATCCTCATCATCATCACCCTAGAGATGAGAGAGTAAGTGGCTGTCTCTGCACTGTCCCTGCTGGCATGGGGGGAGAGGCTGCTTTCTGCCGGCTAGGAAGGGGGTGGGTGGCAGGGAGGGACCGGGGACCCAGCATGACACTGGTTTCTCCCTGTGCAGCTGAAGCCTTCCTCTGCCCCACACCCAGAAGGACACCGCTGGACTGAGTGCAGCTGAACTTCTCAGCATAAATAAATTAATTGGTTTCTCTCTCCTCTCAGTGGCCAAGTCCTAGGAAGGAGATCGTTTGAGGGACGGATCTGTGCCTGTCCTGGCAGGGACCGGAAAGCCGATGAAGACCATTACCGAGAGCAGCAAGCCCTGAATGAGAGTGCAGCTAAAAATGGCAACGCCAACAAACGCAGTGAGTCCCCTTTTCGGGACAGGGAGGGTGGCTCAGGGCTCTGCTCTATCACAGTCCCAGGCTCCTAGCCTGCCTTGCTGCTTGGAGGGCTGCAGATGCTTCTGCCTTAGCACCTTTCCCATTGCAACCAAAATCACCGTGCTCCAGAAATTCAGGCCCAAACCTGCACTGGGGCATGATGCTTTGATCCTTCTCAACTAAATTTCAAATCCCAAAAGTAGGACCTGTTCCCTCCAGAATGCAGTGACATTAGTGCAGAGCTTTCCTGCCCAGATATATTCGTTCTTTGCTATTAGTCTTTTAAAGGGATATCTTCAATGCCAGAACACAGGTAAACAGCATGCACCTTGCATGGCTTGAGCCTAAATGCTGCAGGGAAGCAAAGTGTTTTCAGCTGTTTGCTCTCCCAAGGACAGCCTAGAAATGTCCAGGAGGATGGAAGTGAGGGAAAAGGGGAATTTTCATCAAAAGCACACACAAAAATATCCTAAAACCACAAGCCCTGAATGAGAGCACACATTTGGCATGTGTTAAGCTAATTCTCTAGAAGTAGTTATTTCACTCTTCTCAGTGAAGGCTTGCAAACACCGCAGGGCATTGCTCTGCTCCTGCCCCACGGCTGCGGGCTGCACACTCCCCCTTCGGGGCTGGAGGACACAGCTGTACCTCCAGCCAGACTTGACTTTCATTTTCCACTAACATTTTTCCTCCTCTTTCCTTTCCAGCGTTCAAACAGAGCCCCCAGGGGATCCCAGCACTGGGGACAGGCATTAAGAAACGGAGACACGGGGAGGAGGAGATGTATTACGTGCCTGTAAGTGTCGGTGAGCCACGGTGGTGAGCAGCTGCCTGCTGGAGATGCTTTGTGCCCTCTGAGGGAAACCCCTTGGGAATGCGGTCTCAGGAAGGATGGGGCTGCAGGTCTTCCACGTGCCAGCACGCATGGGGGTTAAGCAGAGAGCGCTAGAGGACAAGAGCATCTGTAAATGCCTGTGTGTGAGAGTCGTGGGCCCTTGAATAGTCCCAGGTTGTGGTGGCACTGTGCCTGCATGGCTGGGTGGAAAAAGGGTCCGTGAGGAAGGTGGCCAGGTGAGACCTGGGCTTGTTCCATCCTCCAGGTGCGGGGCCGGGAGAACTTCGAGATCCTGATGAAGATAAAGGAGAGCCTGGAGCTGGTGGAGCTGGTCCCGCAGCAGCTGGTTGACTCCTACCGGCAGCAGCAGCAGCAGCTCTTGCAGAGGCAGTAAGTGCCAGCCGGCGCAGCTCTGCAGTGGGCAGCACGGCACAGGGAGGCTGCAGAGCTGCCCTGGCTCTGTGGTCTGGCTGGGGGAAGCCCTCAAGCAGCCCTCAAACCATCATGGTGATGAGATGGAAGAAACCTGGGCAGTCTATTTCTTCCTCAAAACCAAGTGTCTTCCCATATCTGTGCCTGCAGGTGCCCAGCAGCACCAGTGGCACTTGGTAAGGGCACCTCTCAGTGCTGACAAACACAGGGGAGCGATTTACTAAATGTCCGCCAGGAGATGCCAGGGCTGGGTGTAGAATCCCATTAAATACATCTGAGATCCCCTGGAGCGGCCTTGAAAGCAGTTGCAGCAATGCCAACTGGTTATTCGTTACAGGATGCTGGGAAGCATGAGCTACAGCATTGGGTTCAAACCCTACGAAGGGGACTGTCCCCACTGAATTCTCCATCTGCGGGCTTTCTGCAGACACGCAGCCCAGCCAATTCTGCACTATTTGTCCAGGGCTGCCCTCGGTGCAGACCAGGCATGAACTGCCTGACAGCTCAGCACAGAAAGCCTGGTCAGCCCCAGGGAGGTCTGCAGAGAGGCCGGCTGGCTCCTCGCCTTCCTGCTGGACGCTCACCCCTGCTTTCTTTTTCCCGAGCAGGAGTCAGCTACAGACGCCTTCGTCCTATGGTCCTGTCCTCTCACCTATGAACAAAGTCCACGGAGGAGGAATCAACAAGCTGCCCTCTGTCAACCAGCTGGTGGGGCAGCCACCGCAGCACAGCTCCAGCTCGGCGCCCAGCCTGGGGCCCATGGGTAAGGTCCCCACCGTGCCCCGAGCTGCGGGGCCGGCAGCTGCGAGGCGCAACGGAGAGACGGCGCACCCTGCTCATGGAGGCCCTGCATGCCCACCAGGCAGTAGGCTCCTCGAGGAGGACAGGGTTGTTTTAAGTATGTGTGTTACGTCTAATTGATCTATCTGTTACGTTGACATGGCTGCTGCCCAGGACCTGGAATGCTAAACAGCCACCCCATGCAACCCAACGGAGAAATGAACGGGGGCCACTCGTCCCAGTCCATGGTCTCGGGATCACACTGCACCCCTCCTCCGCCCTACAACCCTGATCCCAGCCTCGTCAGGTAGGAGAGGCATCTGATGCCCTTTTTGTGTTGTCCTCTGATGTTTCTTGCTGTGGTCCCTTACTCTAACCTTTGGATCTGTCTAGCAACTGGTCAACTGGCCACTGATTCCAACTGAGAAATCACTGCTCATGAAATCACGTAGTCCATTCTTCTCATCTCAGAAATCAAAGCCCAGCTACCTACTAGTTAGAAACATCTTTTGCCCTTGTAGACCTCTGGGTAATCCATCCTTGCTTAGTTAAAAATCAAGTCCATCTGAACAAGAATCGTTTTCCTGCATGTCAAACTGCCACATAGCTTTGTGAACTTCCCCTCCCTTATCAGTGATGTCTGGAACTCCATCCCCATGGTTTATTTTCCATGAGGAATACGTTAACTGGTCTGTAGACACTTTGTAATATTCGTCTTTAAAAAGAACATAGATGTTTCAACAGACATCCTACCAAGGTTGGGGAGCCTGTACATCCAGTCACCAGAGTTGCACAGCTGCAGCCCAGCGCTATGTGCAAAGCACCCCTGCACCAGGCATGCCCCCCTCTCCCTCCTCAACTAGCTCAAACACCCTCCAGTTATTCAGTGTAGGTTATTCAGCTGAAGCCTCTGAAGATGAGGAGAGGGAAAAAGAAAAAGAGAGTAATACTTAGAATGAACATAGTCCCATTCTTCATTTTGACATGAATGGAAATGCTTTAGACTGCAACAGCCAGAGGAAAAAAAAAAATCAGGCCAAGCATTCAGAGCACCCCAGAGCAAGTTCCCTCCTACACTCATTTGCCCACATCCCATCTGTACTGCAGGGGTTTGGAAGTGTTGCCAAAGCTGGAGGCAGCAGCAGCTCGCTGCAGTCTCCTCCTGCCTTTTCAATGAGCTGAAACATGGTTTGCCACTACAGTGACGGTTGAGAGCACAGCTTATATTCATGAGAAGTTAATGCCACTTTATTTTCCAAATTTTTTCTGCAGTTTTTTAACAGGATTGGGGTGTCCAAACTGCATCGACTATTTCACCTCACAAGGGTTACAGAATATTTACCATCTGCAGAACCTATCCATAGAGGTAAATGCTTTGGGAAGATCTGTTCTTACCACTTGTTTCTATCAGCTGTTGATCTTAAAAGCGAGGACAAAACTGTTTTAAAGGAAAGGAAAAACTGTGCACCAACCTGTTACAGAATTATGCTCCCCATGATTTATGTTTTTCATTTATTCATCCCTTCTAGTCTTTCAGATTTAACAGTAGTTCAGCTGTTGGTAGCAACCACAATTGTCTGTCTTCTGTTTTTTTTCCAGACTGTCAGAAACGAGGTCTGACAAGCTCACAGGCTAATGGGGAGAAACAAATTAATAACTCAGTGCACTTGTTCTTTCTGGGACATCTGAAAAGAGCTAAATAATCCCCAAACCAGATCTCAAGTAGGTTTTTCACCCAACACAGGAAAATCAGCAAAATAATCCAAAGCCCACTGAATCAGCAGAAACACTTCCACTCTATGTTTTAAATCAGACCCTTAGATCTGATCTGAAGTATTCCCCTGTTAACATGTAAGACAAAAGAAGGTGAAGAAGGGAGTTAAATGCAGGGTATCTGAGTTGTGGGAACAATTGTTTCAACCCTGGAATGAAATAGCACAGGTTAGGCAAGAGCTGGAATGAAAATAGGGATACACGTGTTAGCTGTACCTGCTCTTTGTGTCAGCCCTCCGCTGCTGGGAGAGGAGCTGGCTACTGCAGTTCTTGGTGAAAGCCCAGTCTCGCAGTGATGATACTGAGGCTGCTGAGCCTAGGGCAGCGTCTATGCAGGGACTTCCCTGTCCGTCAGGGTAATGAGAAGAAAATGCTTAAACCCATGGAGCCATAGCAAGCCCTGTAAATCCTTTTCAGTATTTTGGCCGAGGCAAAGCTTCTGCCCTGATACTGTTTTGCCCCCAAGTGGTTTGTTTGTAGTAGTAATCTTCCACCCAGCAGCTACAATACAGCAAGAGACCACATTTTGGTGATGCAGCTGTTGAAGACACGATGATTTTTCATTGGTAGCTGGGGCCAGTTGCATAATCCTAGCCTGGTTTTGGACCATTTTCTGAACTAACGCTGTTATTACCTGTGAGCTGTCAAAGGAAACGTTTGGTATGGCCAAAACTTTGTATCAGGTTGCGGAGCTGTCTGTCCAAGTTGACATTTGTAATTACTAATTGCATACTCGCTGTCTTCTCCAGTTAACATTCACACAAGTCTCTGTCTGGCATTAACGCGGTGCTCTGGCAGCTCTCCACTACCGGAGGATTTGTGGTGGTGCAGCCCCCCCATTGCTATGATAAGATCGAACTCTCAGCATTACAACCACAGCCTGTAACGCTCGTTACCCCCCTGTTGCCTGCATCAATGGCACATACGACACAGGAGGGACCTAGACCGGCCCCCATCAGTGGGGCTCAGGGAAAGCACCAAATCCCACCAAGCCACCGAAGCCCACACGCGGTGGCTGCCTGATGCCACCCCAGCCTCTTGGTCCGGGACCTGAGGAGACACGGGGATGGGCAGCCAGGCTGCTGGGTCCTCGCCCCGTGAGCAGACAATGTGCTGCTCCACGTGCTGCTCTGCCATCTGTATCCAATGGGATTCCTCCCATTTTCACTGTAACTTGATGTGAAACAGTGAACTTACAGCACCACCCCCTTGTCCCCAAATAAAAAGATACAAATACAACTTTGAAAGTTAGCAAAAAATGTACGTGGTCAGCTGGCGGTCGGTTACAAGTGAGAAGATGCCCCTTATGGAAGCACCCCTGGGCTCAGTGCTGTGGCATGGGGAGGGCCAGGACCAGGACCTCGTGCTTGGTCCTGGTGGCCACATCCCCTGTGAGCCAAGAGCTGTGGTCCCAGGGCTCCTTCCCGGTGGTGCTCACACCTCTGCCACCTGTGGGCACACCTCAGAATCCCTTGTTCTTCCAGGATCTCGGAGCACTGAAGATCCCGGAGCAGTACAGGATGATCATCTGGAGAGGTCTTCAGGAACTCAAGCAGAGCCACGACTACGGGGCCCAGCAGCTCATCCGCTCCAGCAGCAACGCCTCCACCATCTCCATCGGCAGCTCTGGCGAGCTGCAGCGGCAGCGCGTGATGGAGGCCGTGCACTTCCGTGTGCGCCACACCATCACCATCCCAAACCGCGGTGGGGCCGACGAGTGGGCGGACTTTGGCTTTGACCTCCCAGATTGCAAGTCACGCAAACAGTCCATAAAAGAGGAATTCACGGAGGGAGAGATCAACTGAGGGTCTCTGGGGTGCGGCAGTAGGAGACCGGACACAGAGTTAAAGGAACGGGTTGGGGGGGAACCAAACCCCATATGAAACATGGGAAAACACTTTCGGCCTTGAGTGTCTGGAAAAGTGTAATTTTGCTGGACAGATGGGAACTCTAAGCCATGTGAGAAAGCACGGCCCTGATCCGTTCTCTAGGTACCTTTCCCAGAGAGGAAATCCCAGCGGTGTTGTCAGAGGATCGAGGGAGAACAGGGTGGCTGAGACAACTCATGAAATGGAGGGCAGATTTTCTGACTGCACATGGCAGAGGAGTCATCTGCTGGCTCACGATACTATTTTGTATTTTACTGGAAGAACCTTGCATCAACCAGATGCTGCATAAAGATAGCACATTTTCTGTTAGTGAGACTGGCCTTTCCTTCTTACCTATCCCTCTTCTGTGTTCTCAGTGGTGTCAAAAACCAGGAGGTCTTTACCCTTGTAAAAATAGATTCAGCCCTTACTTGCTCCATTTTCTGTAAAAGTATCTGCCATTGACTGATGATACAAAGCAACAAAATCTGCTTTCCTGATGGACTGCCAAAAAGCATCTGTTTCATTCAGTTCCTGGTAGAGCATGAACCAACCTGTTTGTCAGTTCCAGATGTGTTCATGTACTTAAATATTTGTGTATATAAACAGAACAAAATGTACATACAGTATACTCATCGTGCCACAAGGATAAAAAAAGATTTATTTTCATGTAAGCTATAAAAATTGATACTTACTCCTGAAACAATACAGTGTCAAGTAAATTAATTTCATGTTCTAGCATGTAAACATGCAGAAAACCATGTCTCAAGCCTTATCTATTCAGAATTCAGATGTGTTTTTTCCCTCCTCTGAATATCTGTCACACACTTGCAGAGGGGGCAGGCCTGTGAATTCCCCTCAGAAGTCAGAGAGCTCTGTGCAATTACTCCCTGCACCGTAGGGGGAGTTTGGAGGCAGATTAATGAGGTAAGTGTAAATTTGATCCTACCTTGGAGCGAGGAGATGGACTAAACAACCACAACCACGTGAGGTCCTTCCAGTTCTGTTTGCTGTTTCTGGTCACTTCTTTCCAGGTGTACGTAACTTGTCTGTTGATTCAGGCTGAAAAAAGATCAGCAGAAAGCAATGACGCGAGTGAATGCGCTCCCTCCCTCCCACCTCTACTAGTGAGCTGGAGCTGGATGTTTCATGAGGTGAGATCTCCTGACAGGTCCCCATGAGACAGCACCGAGGCTCGGGATGCACAGAGGGAGGAGGGCAGCGAGCTCCTTCCCAAAGCTCGGGCAGCACGGGGGAGCCCAGGTGGGAACGCTGCTGCCTGACACCTTCCTGCTGCTGTGTCCCATCCCCTGCCCTGTCCCTGGGCCGGAGACCACCGAGGGCAGACCCGCAGCTATGCTCCAGAGATGGCACCAGTTGGTGCAACAGCAGCATCCCTGCGCTGCCTTCCTCTGGGTGCCCAGGGCAGGGAGCAGCTGCCTCTCCCCCATCCCACCCGGCCACTGGGCCCCGCGCTGCTGCCCCAGGAGCAGCAGGGATGCGTGCACCTCAATGCCCTGCGCCCCTGTACACTACACTTAGGGGGAACCCAACCCCCCTTTGGCCTCGCTGAATGTGAACATGTCCTGCAGCAACAGCTTATTAAAGCACTTTAATGCTTTAAAGGTTTTGAAACAATCAGTCATGTCTTCAAAGTTAACTAAGGTGTCTTCAGCAGTATTAACTGATACACTCCAAACATGTTACAAGTGGTAATTTTTGTAATGTTATCTTTGGAAAATGTGTTATTTTTATAGCTGTGGTTCCTTTTTTTTTTTTTTTGTAACACAATAAAAACATGTCTGAATTACAACACCTGGTAACCAAAGTCTTGCTTATATTGTACCAAACACGTTCTCATAATACTACTGCTGAATCATGAACCATGACCTTTAAGGTCTGAATTTTTTCTTGCTTCATCAAACAACCATGAAACTACAAAGACACAGTTCTGCAAAGAACAAGAACACCTGGCAAGACAAAAGTGCCACGGAAAGGCCACTTGCTCCCCTAGGCAGCAGGACAGCAGCTTGCTCTGTGGGTGGACACAGCCCTTCCCTGTTTTGCAGAGCTCTTTCAGCCATGCTGCTTTCCGTTCCTAACGCTCTCCAAAAGGAAGCAAATGTCTCAGAGCAATCACATCTGCACAGGGCCTGCCTTAAAACACCACCAAAACGAGAATGCCACCCTTGTTAATAAGTTGGGATAGAAAGAGGTAAATGTCTGCTTCGTCATGGGTGTAGGTTGTTCCCCCTCCCCCAAAAAATGACTAGAAAAGAGAGCATGAAATTAGTAACAATCTTTATCATTAAGACATTGCTTTTTTGAGTTTGAAAAATTACAGCATTAAAAACAATTTCCACAAGAGAGTTGTCTTTAGTTATAACTGTCAGAGCTCTAGTTTTAGTAATATATACTGCATATATTGGAATTGGAAATCGAATGAACTAAAGAATCTTTCAAGGAGTGATGTCTATAAACACTCAAGGCAAAACTGTTATTTTAATACAATAAAAAAAAACTTTCAAAAGGTCTTGAAAACTGACATATGAGAAATAAACAACAGCCAAATCTATACACTGGCAACAAGCTCAAAGTAAGAATAAAAAGGTACAAATAACCTGGTTTAAAAGCAGACTTGCCTCTTGTTGAAGGCACTATCCTTTTCTGTGGTGTATATTCCCAGTCTTCTAGACTGTAAAAAAATATCTTTAAGATATGCAGAGTGCCCTTTGTGCACTCAAAGAAAGTGATTATTAGTTCAATTTTTGCTACTAAAATACTAATGTATGTGCTTGCACTTAGGCACAGAAAACAAAAGCCTCCAGCCAGCTCCCGTCTCGCAGCAGGCGCTGAAGAATCCATGCAATGGACGCATGCATGCCTCAGCCACAGCTGTTGTACAGCGCCCCTGTACAATTCACAAATTGCATTGATTTTTTTTCTTTAAATAACACAGTGCTTATTATCAAAATGCCCAGTGTGTTGCTTCTCTATGAAATAGTCTTAATTTATGACCTTACTACAAAGTTTCTCACCTCTCTTAAATCAGCATGGTTGGAGGTTTCCCTCCCTGTTTTTTTCACTTCTCTCCACTATCCCCCAAGAAAATTAGACCCTAACTTCTCAGCTATGCGTCTGCAATCTATAGCATCGATTTAGAAAACCCGGTAAAAGCAACAAACAAAACAAATACGAGGCCCGGGGTCGAGCTCAGCACAGCAGTCACACTTCGGCACACACCAATAGGAAGCGCACGGCCCAGCCGGGTGCTCTCCCTTGCACAAAAAGCTGCCACAAAGCTACCAGAGCACGGTGCCTCCTGTGGCAGGGGAAGGTTTACAGCACCTCACCACGTCCTGAAGAGCACTGGACGTGCTACGAGGCATCCTCAGCAGCATTGAGCACTTCTAGTTCAAACGTGCTTCCGTGCTCTGGGCATTTCCAGTGGAAATGTCAAAGAAGCAAGTCTAAGGTTACAGTGGAGACATCACCAGGTGAAAAGACTTCACCGTAGCACAGCTTAAAGATTATCCTTCACCTCAGAAATCAGCAACATGTCACATTATCTCAGTCTTGATCACAGTCGAATCTATTGCTTCGTTGCGCAGGTCAACTGCAGATCCGTTTCTCCAGGACTGCTCAGCGGCTGCAGCCACCTGGATGGCCCAGAGGAACTGCTCTTTGGTTATTGCGGGAGGCTCTTTGCCTGCAGAGACAGAACGGAAAAATTCATTCCCCTCTCTTTGCTGTTCCTGAGACTCAAATCCTGTATTTTTGTCACTGAGGTCAACAGAATGGAACTGTTTTATTCCATAAGGACAACCAGGATTTTGGATGAGGCTCTCCCACACTATTGTAAACGGCTGCTTCCCTCGTAAAAAGACATTATGGTCTAACACAGTGTTTCCTCCCCACTTTCATTTATTCTTGGAACACAAGGTTTCAGATCAACACTCCTTCCCTCACCCGTCTCACTGACTCAGAATCGAGAAAAGCAGCACACCTCTATAATGCAGCCGACCTGTTCACAGTTGCAGCCACTGAATTGCTGCTCAGTCATCCATGGAGCTGCCGCCTCCTCCTGCAGCCATCAGGACAGCAGGTCTGCGTGCAAAAGCCTGGGATCGCTTACAGGGAGCTCTCTGACCACTGCACAATGCTGGATTAAACTTAACCACGATGAATCTCATTCCTGATTTTCACATCTACGCATACTTTTTCTGGGGATTTCAGACACAAACACCAAATTGCAGTTGCTATTGAAACAACTTCCCAGTGAAGTTTTCACTCAAAGTGAATCTAAAACAATATTAACCATTAATGTAAGCTTTCATCTTACCTTTCAGGGTTCTCAGAAAGTGTCGAAAGAGCCCCTGGTGTGCCTCTCTGTAACGATCAGCTTGGGTCTGTGTACATATGGACACAGAAGTTCCGTGCTCTGTAATCCCCAGGGGATTCTGGTTATCTACCCGTAACATTCCTTGAGAACCATGAACCTGCAGGGAAAGCAAAAAGTTAGAAGAACTGCCCGTTTGATCTTAAACACATAGCTAGTCTATAAAAGCCCAGGTTTATATGACCAAGTAAAAAGCAGCTGCTGATTTTTGGAGTTACAGCTGACACATCCTTTCTTATGGATCACTCCAGACAGAAATACCAGGCATGGGTTGTAGCACAGTGGGTTCTGCTTATATGGTATCTTCGCTTTTTTTTCCCGAAGTATTTAACACATACTACTCTCCAGTCCAGCCCACACACCTGTAGTAATTTACGACATTAGGAACTGACAGATGATATGCCTCTGATTTTACACCTCTCTTCCCCTTTAATGCCTTTTATACTTGCAAGGCCTTAGCCCTTGCTACAGTCCTAGACACACCCTGGGAAGACAACGAACGAACTACAGAACACTGCAGCCTTGAGAGCTGACATCAATTCCTGCTCTAGCATGGCTGCATACAGCTAATAACCCCAGCAGAATACACGTACAGGAGGCAGAACATAGGTAACAAAAGAGAAAGCAGACTGTAAGTTAACCAAACACAAGCAGCTGCTGCTGCTGAGGTACAGAGGTGTTCTGTGACACGCGTCTGCGGGTATATGCACAGGGCACAGCACATGCTGCCCCAGGCAAACACAGGGAAAAGCTTGTTCTAGCCTGTGGCGTCACGACAGACACGTCTCAAAAGCAAGAACGCACCTCTAGTCTCTGATCACAGCTTTTAGTGCAGTGCTGACTGATGTCCAAAGTAACAATTGCTCCGCTAGGAAATTTCATGCTGACTGCTACAGTGTCTGCATCCTTCAAGCAGGCCATATCTGAGGGACAAAAAAGGCACTCGCTCATACCAGAACAGCAAACATTACTATGACAAAGTGATTTTCTTCCTTTAAGAGGCAATGCAGGGTCCAGAATACTTTGAAACAGGAAGCGAGGAGACAGCAAAGGGCTTTTGGCAGCATATGCCAGCTGGTTTACCTTCATCGTCACTTCTGGAGGAAAACTGCCATGACTCCACTATACAAGCCCAAGGCTTTCCCTACAGATGACTTCACTTCCTCCTCCAAACACATTTGCTTTTGCAACTTATCAGTACCAAGAATAAACAACTTCCAGCACTTTGCTAGAAAGAGGCAGATCGTATAAATTCCTCTCCAGGGCATTTTGCTAGCTGCACGTCATAGATGACAGCATTGCAAACCATACCTCCTGACACCAGCAAGCCAACGTTGGCAGCAGCTGATATTAATTAAAGCTTTAAATTTCCATTTAAAAACTGGAAGTTAATTTAAATTTGTCTGGTAACCCATGGGTGTTGGTCTTTCCAGCATAAATTCACATTTTTAACTGTGTTGAGCCCAGCAGGAAAGCACTGGAGAAAAATTCAAGCAGAGAACTGAAAATACTGCGTTAACATTTGTGTAACCATAAGGCTTTGCTGATTATTTTCTGTATTCTGGTTTTCAAGTGGCAAACCATCAAAGTTCAGCAACAGTTCTATGACAACTATTTCACATCAGTGGGAAACAGACAATTCAGAAACATTTGGTAAATATTCAAAAATGATTTTTTTTTTAGAAACTTGGGTCCTACTTCACTGACTATTTTTGTGGCAGTTCTATCATGGAACAATCACAGCATGGCTACCATGCTATGGTAACAGTTCTTCCCAATTTTAGTACTGAATTAACTGAGAAGCCCAGAGGTACACAATGAACTATCAAAATATTTGGTCTTACCTGTGCAGAACGCATGCCCCAGTGAAAATATCGTGTCTGGTGCACTCTCTCCCAACAACAGACTGACAATATCTATATCGTGCACAGCAGCATTATAAAAAATTCCACCTGGAAGAAGCAAACCTGGGCATTAAGATCTTCACACTGAAAACCCATGGTTAATGTACATTTCTGAACGGTACTGGGATCAATGTTAAAGCCACCTACATCACAGAAGCCAACGCTAAGGGCAGGTAGCAGTATGCAGCTGAAATCAATTCTAATAAAGAAAATACTCTTCCAGAGAAAGAGACACACACAACCACACAGACCTAAGGAACCTTCCACCAGCACACATGGCAAGACCTGTTTCCAGCCTCATCAGCTGAACGAGCCGCGCAGTACCTGACGTTTTCAGGAAGCCCAGGGAAGCCGCCGGGTACACGCTGCTGGTCGTCGCTATCCGGTGGATTCTCCCCAGGGCCTGGCAGCCACGCACCTTTTTGCAGAGGAACTGCAGCGCGGGGTCGAAACGCCTGCAGAGGGGAACAAACAACGTGGAGCATTGCTGGGGCACAGAAAGGTCACTGGGCCCCTGCTGTCCGTGTGGTGCGAGAGGGTGACTTGAACACAGACAGTGGTGAGAGTGCGACACCTGAACCTCACCAGACTGGCAGGGTTACACCCCGCTTTCTAATTTCAGTGCCCTCAGTATGTATTAATTCTGCTTCTGGCAAACGGGCATCATATCTGTACATTGGAAGACTTAAGCTAACAATTTTATGGAAAAAAATTAAGCTCTGGGGACTGAAAGCCCCCCAGAAGGCCAGCAAGTAACTTACAGTTCTTCTTAGCGCCCTACTTACAGGTTTAAATTCAGTTGAGTGTTGACTAAAACCTCAGTTCAGACTCAGCCTTATGGCTGGGGAACAGACCTGTACATGTAGCACTCAAACGGAAAAGGCACACGTTAGGGCAAGCATTGTGTGTAATTACGCATAAGTGTATGTAATATACTAATATATATTATGTATATATGCACTAATAAATATATATATTTCTCCAAGTAAGTTTTGTTTGCAATGAAATTAACTGCTCTCAAGAGAGAAGCACTAGACAATCATAGCTGTTTACTAACAACCCACATCCACACTCACCATAGGGTGTTAAATTCTGAACATAAGTTTAAAGTAGCATTCCTGCCTTGTAGCAGAGCTCTCTGAATCCCCATAAATTTAACAGTGCAGAAATTAATTGAAATTAATCTACTTTCCTTCTCTTTCAATTACTTAATCTTAAGGGTCCAGATGTAAGGTCACAAGTGGAAATACCACTTTATCAAGATTAATAGGTCTAATTCCAGCAGATAGGCCAATAATTGTAACATCAACCAGAGGTTTCACAGCCTTGGAGTTTGCTGTGAGGGGCAAGTTGAAGTAATGGATGAGCTCAATGTCTCCCTGAAGACAGTGCTCTAAAAGGAACTGAAAAGGTTGCTGAAAGGTTCCTCTCTTAGAGTTACTCTAAACTTTCATTGTTATTACCTAACACAGGTACTTCAGTTTCACAGGATCAACATTCTTCAAGTCAGTACAGAGATCTAATTAACAAATTGCTGAAAATAGGAAAAAGTTACCAAAAAAAGATCAGTTTTCAGTATTACAAAGGCACATTCAAACTTTGAGAGAGTCTTTTTCTATGCTATTGTGAAGATCACAGCTACCTGAATGCCTTCTTCCCACGTTATTTCTAGTGTAGTGCAGCAAAGCTGTCAAACGGGAAAAAAGGATACCCTCAGAAGTTTCATGAAGAAGTCTACTTCATAAGCAAAGTTTAATGCCACAGTGTTCCTACACTGAACAGGGTTGCAAACCAAATGCTTTCCAACAGAGCAATAAAAAACAGATCTCAGTAGCTGTATGCTTAATAAAACCACGGATCTGCCTGAGCTGGTGGTTGTATTTGCACAAAAAAACTACAAAAGAAAAAAGATCTTGTTTTCCCTAAAACCACAGAGCATGGAGTTGTCTCAGAGAATGGCACAGTATCACCAGAGTATTTCCTCCTCTGAAGCTCAAACACAAACTGTCGCATTTGCAAAACCTTGAAGGGACTGATGAAATCTGGATCCCCAATTACCAATGTCTATTCTAAAAAATAAAAATAGAGCTTTCATGCCTTGAAAGCTTTGCTGTTCAACTATCATTCCACTAGCTTTTATTTTAATCTCATGACAGCTAAGATTTTATCTCCATTAAGCATGAAGAATTAATCCAAGCCAATTAACTCCCAGATAATAAGCAATGCTCAATAAGCAGCAGCAAAACTAAATACTAAATGTATCTGAGAACAAATAAAGGACAGCTTGAGAAATCAATGCTACTTTCAGACACGAGCTTCTTAATGAGTACAAATCCTAAAGAAAAATCTGGTCTTACTTGTAGAATCCACAAACCAACGGTCTTCCACATCTGTTGGCTTCATCGAAGCACGCCTCTGCTGTCTGCTTGTCAAAACTGGGCAGCCTCTCACAAAATACACCTTTTCCTGTGCCAAAGGTCATGGAACATAGAATTAAAGGCAGAACAGTTTGCACTAAACATTTTCATCTTGAAATACTGTACATGTTGTTACATTCTACAAGTCCATTTCATGAAACCAATGCTTCCTATCTGCTGATGCCAGTAACTCCCTTTTTGCTGCCAGCTACAATCATTTTATTAGCTCGTTACAAGCCACAAGAGGCACGGCTGTTGGGATAAGCAGCTTTCTTTTGATTCCCAGCTGTATTTCTAAGACTGGGCTTTCTGAGTGAGAAAAACATAGGACAGACCCCACTGGTGTTCAAGCCATCAGTGTCAGTGCAGGAGGTAGCAGTTAGTAGGCTGACTTCTCTTCAATTGCACAGTTAGTTTGCACAACTCAAAGGACACTGCCAAAATGAGAAACCAGTAATTTTTACTTTTTAAAATTTTACTTAAGGAGCTGCTGCAGTTGCTATGAAATTTGGAGTGGAGGAGACAGACAAGACAAATGTAAAGATGCTCCCAGTTTTGCTGAGCTTCACAGCAATGGTATGAGGTCTGCAGCTGAGAATGGAAACAGGAACTCTACAACCCCGATCCAGACACTGAGCTCTCTTATACAGCCATCACAAGCAGAAAGTTTGGCTGATTTCCTTTAAATCTTACATCAAAAGATAAACTTTGCATTCTGCAAGCATTTAGCAAGCACACAAGGCCTCCTTCAGTGTGGTAACCACCTACAGAGAAAAGCTGAATTTGCAGCAGTTCCTCTTACCAGCTCGCAAAGCATCTATGACAGTCTCAGAAGCTTCTTCAGGTGGTGAACAAATGATGACTCCAGAAACTCTGCAAAAGTGAAAAGAAAGTTCTTCAGTGAAGACAATTTTTAGAGGAACGAACAGTCAGCACCTCCTTTCAGTTACAGCTGTTTTTATGCTAGCTTTCTTAACTTTTGAGGATGAATTTTAAAAAGGCAGAAAACCTCATCACTCTGGAAGAGCATATTATGCTACAAAAGGAACTCAGGACCACATGCAGGGATGCATACTGTAGGGCACTGATGCTCAGAGGTGACAGCAGTACAGTAATTAGAGTTTTAACCTGATCTCTTAATTCAAGGTCAGTAACTGCATTAGGTTTTCTCAAAAACCTGCTGTTAAAGTACACAAGCCCTTAGCTAAAATGAAAACCTGTACAATGAAGCTGTGTTGTTTTTCCTGCATCTTAAAGGGAAAGCTTTTCAAGCGTCTCCAAGAAGACTTCTTGAATTTTGCTGGTTAGAACATATAGTGAAACCTAAAACCATTTATGTGGCAGAGCTGTTGAAGTGATGGGTACATCTTAGCTTATTTTCATTTTTTTAAATTTCTAATCTCAAGCCCATCTTTTTTCAAAAAAACTCTGCCTTTCAGTTTTTCAATGACATTTAAAATACTAATTTGAGAAGTGGCTGGTACCGTTGGTCGTTGAGCACAATGTCGGCGTCCTGCTGCCGCAGCACCCGCGTGCTGGCCAGGAACTCCGCACGGAAGGCACGTTCCACCTCGTGCAGCCGGTCCTCCACGATGTACAGCAAGCAGCAGCCGTTTTCTTCTACTAAGTTTTGGAACAAGGCTTTATCACTGAGCTCTGTGCCAAAGAGGGCGAGGCCAACACCACCAGCACCACAGCGTCCCAGCACCGCACTGTCACGGGCCTGGGGCAGGGCTGGGCTCTGGCTGCTCCGCTTGGTGGGTGTTGGTGTGACCCTAGTGCGTAAGGCGGTGAAGGCTGAGGTGGATGGGGTTTGGTCTGTGATCGTGGCGGAGCTGACGGCACCGGGGAGCAGCGAGGGACCCCCGGCGGTGGTGGCGGCGAGGACGAGGGGCGGCTGGGTGAGCAGGGACGGGTCGAGCTGCAGCGGCAGGCTGATGTCAGGGCCTGCGGAGCTACAGGGAGCAAATGGGGCAGGTGAGGAGAGAGGTGAGGGGACAGGAAAAGGGGAAGCTGAGGGGAGAGGTGAGCGGGTAGTTAAAGGAGTAGGTGAGGGGAGAAGTGAGGGGAGAAAGGGGCAGGGGAGAGAGGGGCAGGTAAAGGGAGAAGTAGGCAGAGGGAGAGGGCAGGTGAGGGGTCAGGTAGAAGGGGCAGGTAGAGGGAACTCACCCTGTGCCCTCCCTCGCCCCCCGGGGCGCAGAGCACAAAGGGACCCGTCCCCGGGGCATCTCGGAGCGGAGCCCCCCGCCGCCCCCCGTCCCTCCCCGGTCCCCCCGTGTCGCCTCCATGTCCCCCCCCGCTCTCACAGCAGCAGCGGGGCGCGCTGCCGGGCCAGGCGGCGGTTCCGGTAGTGGCGGCCGGAGGCGAGGTGCTCGAGGATGCGGTCGCGGCGCACCCGCAGCGGCAGCTGGCAGGACGAGCACCACAGCGACTCGACCGCCGCCTCCCCAACGCCGCCTCGTTCGGGCCGCTGCCGCTTCACGGCCAGCTCCGAGAACTCCGCCGCGTAGTCGTGCAGCGTCTTCTTCCTGCGCCCCATGGCGGCTCCGGCCGCGGAAGCGGAAGGCGGCGCCGAGCTCGGCGGGGCGGGGGCAGCCGAGGCCGGGCACGGCTCCCCGATGGGTTCCCGGAGGGGTTCCCCGATGGGCTTCCTCCGCCGCCGGGACGGGGCCACGGAGCCCCCCTGGCCGCGGGGAGAGGAGCGGGATCCCCCCTGGCCGCCCCTCGCCCGCTGTCCCGGCACCAGCCACAGGGCGACGTCGCCGTCCCCGCCCGGTAGGGGCTGCCCGAACCGACTCCCCCCGGGCCGTTGGGAGCCGCTCGGTGCCGCCGCCTGAGCCCGGCTCTCCCCGCAGGTGGCCGCCGCGATTCTCCGCCCCCCCCAGGGGACCCCACGATGGAGCAGGACACGAGCGGGACGAGTGTAGGGGCAGAGCCCGGCCCGGACCCCTGCGGGGGCCACCCGTGGTGTGCGAGCACCGTCGGTGAGAAGGTGAGGGGGGGGCCCGGCCGCTGCCCCTTCCGTCCCCGTCCACCCCCTCGGACGGCCTGGCTGCGTTACGGCCACGCCGGTCCCGTGTTCCCTAGGAACAGTGTCTGGCAACACTGCGAGAGGAGATCGAGCACCTCTCCAAGTACAAGGCGGAGTGCGCGCAGAAGGACATCGTGATCTCCGAGCTCCTGAAAGAAACGGAAAGCCTGATGAAAGAGCTGAAGCTGCTCACGGGCAGCGGTGATGTGGAGCCGGTAACTGTCGGTGTCCTGAGGCTGCTCCCTGCCAAGCCGCCATCCGCTGTAGATGGCACGGAGGCAGACTGCTCTTCAAACACAAACAGCCCGCAGGCAGGAGTGGTGGACAGCCGGGGATGTTCAGAAAAGCCACTGACTGGCTGTGCAGTGAGACCCCAGGACGTGGGGACGTGATTTGTACTCCCCCCGTAGGGGCTCATCATCCCAGCTGGGCAGGGAGCACAGGGCTTCAGGCCCAGTTCTGAAACTCCCTCTCTCCACACGAGGCTTTAGCACAGCTTCTTAAGTCCTTATCTCTGTCTTTACAGTACGCAGAAATGGAACAAAAGAACTCAAGTGAAGAAGCTGCTGAAGAAGCCACTGAAGAAACGTTCAGTGACGCGAGTACTCCAGGGCTCTTTCTGGAGCAGGCAGAAGGAGAGGAGGGGACACCGACTGCTCAGGTCATTGAGTTCCAGGATGCCAATGAAGAACTCCGTGCAGAACTGCAAAATGCACGCGATGACTACAACATAGCCACAGGTACCATGGGAGAAGGCATCCCCAGCACAGACTATTATTGTGCTAGAGACCAAGTTTATCTTCTTGCAATGCTGTTTCTCTTACCTAGAAAACAAATCTAGGTTAGTTTCTCATGAGGGTGAAACCTCCTGCTTTCAATTGTTGCTTACAGAGTGAGTCAGAAATGCTATGTATTTTGAAACCACTTTTGCTCTCCCCTTAGAAGTAAAAGAAAATCATGCAGAAAGGCCTGACTGGTATTCCGGGGTGCTTGCTAGTGTTTCAGCAATCTGGCAAGCCCCTGTGCTTGTGTTACTGGCTCTGTTAGTCCTCAGAATAGCTTCTCCCTCACAGTGAATTTACTTAAGTTTACTGTATATCACAGCAAATGCATTATTAACCAGTGGGGTCATCATGGCTGTACATTAACTTCACCCACAGTCTGTATGTGGATGGCAACAACAGCTCTGCTATTGCTTACCTTAAAAAGACTCCATGAGGTTTCTGGCAGGAATTCTGTTTGCTTACAGTAGTACTCCGTTACAGGTATCATGTGTTCTTTGCAACGACAACTGGACATCCAAGAATCCCAGCTTCGGAAAACTGAATCTGAAAAGGAAAGGCTTGAAAAGGAGCTCAGAGAGCGAGAAAGTCAGCTACAAGCCATGTCTGCCAAGGTACTACAGAGACGAGCAGCCACGATTAAGAGAGCTGTCTGCAGGGAATTCAGTTTTTATGAAACAGTCCCCTTCCTAATGAGACAGGAGTTGATTAGTGAACTACACAACTAAAGTATAAAATATTTTCCCTTAAGTTTTGCAGTCTGAGAGAAGAATGGAAACATGAAGAAATGATGGTGACAACAGAGAAGGAGAACTGCAGTCTTCGACAGGTGAATCTGGTGCAAGCCCACATGCTTTTAAGGAAAACTCTGGTGTCATCTGCTTCATTGTGCTTGTTTTAGGCTTGGGAGAGTGAATTTGCCCCATGGAAAAAAAAAAAAAAAAAAAAAAACACACAGTGAAGTTACTTTGAAAATCTGACTTCTTGAGTTTGTTTTAACACTCAATTTTTTTCCTAATAGCAAACTTGCCCCTTTTAGCTATTCAAGTACTCGATACAGTGGTTTTTGAGAAAACCCCAAGTAGTAATAGTTACCTGTACTGACAAGATTGTGAGTCTGTAGACTGTCCAGGAAATACAAGAAGCATTTGACCCAGATACTGGGAAGATGTGGCCAAGTCTGCTTGCTTTCTTCCTCACTGTAATGGCTTGATTTATGCATCTCCTCAGGTTGTTACAGAACAAGAATCCCAACTGGCTGAGCAGAACAAGCTGATCAGTGATTTGCAGGCTACAGTCAGCCAGCTAGAGGCAGAGGCTCTGGCCAATCAACAGCAGATCCACAAGCAGCAGCGTGCCCAGGAAGAGATGCAGAGCCAAGCTGAAACGCTGCAGCACACGGAGCTGCAAACTAGAGTGGCACTCGAGTGCCTCACCAGCAGGGTAAATGCAGCCTCTTTCACTTCAGATTCCTACCTCCCTGGTAAGACATGCTTCAACCATTTCAAGCCCAGTCTGAAAGCTTAGAAACATTCTCACGCAGAAGCCCAGCAGGAGGCTTGCTGTGGCACCGAAATCCCTTGCTCCCAGGGCTGATTTGCCTTTGCAGCTACAGGGCTGAGTGAGCAAGAAATTCAGCCCATTTGCTTGCATGCTTTCTAGCATGCAGCCCATATTTCAATGACAAAGCACGCTAGCCTCAAATACTAGAAGCCCTCAAGAAACAGTATTGAATTCACAGCAGTTCCATCACCAGACTTCTATTATCTTCCTGACACAAAGTAATAGATAGCTCCTTAAAGCCATTTCCTGCAGGCATACTCACTCTGGGCCTGACTCAAGGCTTCCACAACTAGCACAGCAGGCCCAAAAGGGTCTGGGTCCACCCAGAGACATCATTAGCACAGTATGTGCAGTGAAGCCCAGTAAACCCGCCCATAGTTTCACATGCACAGACTTCCCATTTCATCATCAACTCGTACTTTTTCTAAGTCTGACAGTGTGGTCTCTGTCCTAGTAAACTCCATGCAAGTGCCAAAGAATCATATATAAAGGCTTAATGCACCTACTTCTTTCCTTTTTTATCAAAAGTTTGAAAGATTTCGAAGCAAAATCATTCAGGCTACGTTCAGTACAGCAGGCAGCAAGCCTCCCCAGGTAGAACTCACTGATGAGGAGGTGCTGGAGGCAATGCAGGTATGTAGCTCGTTGGAATTCTGCTCTCAGGAGCCCATGGGGAACTGGTAAGAGAACACTACAGTACTGCTGCTCACCCAATGCTTTTCGATCCCTTTACATGTCTTTGATTTTCAGAAGATAATTAACGAGCGGATAGAGTTCCATCAGATGCTGAAACAAAAAGGTGTCAGGGTCCCATCTCTCTACAACATCGACACAGCTACTTCATCACCTACCAATTCTAAGGGCAGGAGGAAGAGTCCTGCAAGGTAGCTTCTCTTAATGTCTGCGAAACAGCCCTACTGGTTAAGTCTCAACACATCACCAACTTTAGGCTCCTGTTCATTTGTTTTCTGGTGGTGATTTGGTAGCAAATTAAACTCATTTTACTTGCTTCAAGTTCTGCAGGAATTCCATCGTTTTCTAACTGCTGAAACCGATTAAACACCATTCACTGTAAATCATTGGTCTGTAAAATTATTCTACTTCACAGGAATTGCCAAGTACTACTTAGGACCGCTCAGATACAAGTAGCTTGAAAAAGTTACCACTGTGCCAAGTTTGTACAGTTACACGACTGCAAAACTCACCAATGTGCAAACAAGTGACGGTGACATGTGACTACAAGAACCATTTTATTTTCCATTCAATATGCAACACGTTGACATATTTGACACAGAATCTGGAAGTTTTGTTAGAGCTCTACATTGTTTTTAACGGGGAAAAAAAGTAAGTCCATGGGTCACCCTAGCTTATGGACAGGTCTGCATTCATAGTTGGCAGCCAGAATGTAAATAAAAATCACCCAGAGACTGCAAAAATTAGAATCACTCGAACTACATGTATTTTGGAAGGAGTCCCCAGCACTCTTCACACTGGAGTGTGACTGAGTGCTCCACCAGCATCACTCTGGGCAAAAATGCTTACCTTCTGGGGAGGTGGGGAGCTTTAGTGTTGTCACTGTAAGCCAGTATTGGCCCTCTGAACAGATCTGAACTTCATAAGCAAGAACAAATTCAGATCTTGACTAAGTTGATGAGTGCAAAACAAATTCACTATGACTGGTATTTCCACATGGCTGGACTATGGCTCTAAAACGCCCTGGGGAACACAAGCCCCTGCAGTCATTACCTGACTTCACTTAAAAATGAAAGCTGCATTAAATGCGTTAACACAGAAAAACACCATCAGAGTAAAACTCATTGCTCAAGTTCTGGCAGTGGTTAGGTTGAAGATTTTTAAAATAGGCAGAATTTTCAGTTTCGTGGTTACTCCAGATACAGAACTATGCAAAATGAGATGTTAGCTAAGTACTTCTGCATCCTGTCTTCAGAACTGGCATACAGAACATAACTTAGTGTCAGTGCTGTCACCTACTGGACTTCCCAGTTTAGCTACTAAATCCAGATGAAACATACTGGGAAGAAACAATTACCTTGCAGAGAAACATGACTGTATTCATTTTACCAACCGTTATGTCATAGTGATTCTCCTTACACATCTGTACATTCTGACTTCGAATACATTCTCTACTTTTCCATTTGCATTTGATGACGCTCTTGTCTCCACCTAGTCAAATACTGATGACTTCCTATTAAGGCTGAGAGAATGCAACACTCCTTACCACGACTTGATCAAACTTTAAAGTTTTTACACACCCAGGCAGGATGCACTCCATCTTTTCTTTAAAACAAACAATCTCACTGCGTGCAAGTTGCATTATTGAATATGGAAAAAAAAAACCTGAACAATTTTCTTAGCTTTGACAGCTAGCGTATTACAGTCAGAAGAGAAGAAACTGTGCTTAGGTCAGTTTTTGAAGGATAAAGTACTTTCAGGTTCCCGTCTGTGTCCACCACTCGAACCTGCTCCACTACCAACGGAAAACTCGTCTGCTGTGTACTTTGGCTGGCATTCACATTCACTGGTCCACAAAGAGCATCAGGTTCATTATCTGAGCCTGAGTCTTCTTCCTTATTTTCCAAGGTGAATTTGTTCAGTTCTGCTATTTTCTGTTACAAGCAAAACACAGAAAGCAAGGTTAATTCTGCAGCTAAGCCCTTGGAGCAACTCAGAGTTGTTTCCAAGATGTGAATCTGGCCGGCCTCTAGAAGAATATTTGCAAGGAAACATTCTTCGGCAGGAAGAATCTTTCAGGAAGCATCAAAAGCTCTTTCAACTATCACTGCTGTTTTCTCTGCGAGGTCCTGCTCCTTCCGAATAGTTATTTTTTTACATTTAACAGAGAAGTTGGGCTTTGTCAAAGCAATGGATCTGAAGCAACAAGAGCCTGTGGTAGGATCACCACGAACACATTTGCTTTCAGTGCATTTGCAATTGTTACTGCCTTGCATCCATGATGCTAACCTTCACTAGCACTTCATTATGTTAATCGGACAAGAAAAAATACATTTATCTTGCAAAATATTCAACAGCATACTATCCTGCACTTGCCCTATACCATCTTTTACCACTTTCATTAGAAACCTTTAATTAAAGAAAGATGTTGAAGAGCATTTAGCGAGATTGTCCAACTGTTAACAAAGGATCTGAAAGATAATTCTGTAATAATGAGAGGACCAAGCAAAGTAATTGTCAGGCATACTGAGGTGAGAAACCTCCCTAGAAGAATGTACTGGTAGCAGCTGAAGGCATGAGCTCACTAACAAGGAGAAGGTGTTGAAAGTCAAACCATGTATTTCCCATTGTGGTAGCACAACATTATTTACTCTGGTGAGTTCTGAGGTCTGCCTCTTACTCATAATACAAAAATCTTTTGATATACAGCAACAATGGAAGGAGAGGGAGGGGAGGAAAAAAAAAAAACCCCTCTTCCCCTCCCCCCCCCCAAAAAAAACCAAAAACAAACAAAAAAAAAACACCACAGCTTCTGTATTCTTCTACACATGAGCAATTAAACATTTTGCTGAGAAGCCCACCAAGAACAGACAGGATTATTTTACTGAATTACTTACCAGAATTAGAGTGTCCATGACATCTTTGCATATCTGTAAACTGGAATCACTTGTCACTTCCAGAAACAGATCATGGGTGGTTTTTCTAATCTGTAAGAATATCACGGGTAAAGTGAGTAATGAATCAGAGCACACACGCTCATCCACAGTCCCTTGGCAATATTTCAGTACAAAAACAGAATTAAAGGCTTTCATTCAGTTCAACCCCAAGCAAAGCACTGCCTTTCCTTACAACTCAAAAACTGTATTCCCACCCTTGTCTTTGCCATTCAATAAAGTCTCCCCTGCAAAAGCAGGCCAGTGCCTTTGGAACAGCTTGCTAGAGATTCACAAATTTACAAAGGTAAAAATATAACTGAGATTCATCGCAGTCCAGTAGTCTAGTGGAGAAGAGTAAGGCTTTGGAGATTTATATTTGGAACACAATCACAAGTTTCACAGAACTGCACGGAGCTTTCAACCTGGAGCTAAATCTCTCTCAGGAGAAAGAAACACTGTTTGATTCTGATTAGCCTATTTCCACTAGCAGATAGTACCTTTGTTTTCTCACTATTGGTTATTGGTGGGAAAGAAATCACAACACCTTCAGCATCCACAAGACACGGGTAGTTATCTTTGCCATCCAATAACTGGAGATACCTGCCAAAAAAAATAAGAAAGAAACTGAAAACTGAAAGACACTGAAAGAGCAGCTGGACAAAGCGGCAGAAAATGGTGACAAAAATGAATTAGTGTGCTCCTGATCTACCATGTGACAAAAACAGAAGTCAAAGCACTAAAATTCAGCAAAAATGATGTCACGGTGATGCAGCTAATAACACGAAAGCCACTAGCTACAGGAACTGATGGGCTAGAACCATAAAATAACTCACACCTTCATATCCACACTGTTAAAGTAGTCAGACAGGCTTCTACTGCCTTCAGAGATCCCAGTGCTTGAACAGGAGTATCAGAGTCCATCGTCTGATTCTTCCAGACGGCTTATTTACTTAATTTTCCCTCTTACTTACTATGGTGGCACACAGTTCTCCATTATGAACTTGGCAAATTTCTCCAAGCTGCATGACTGATGGATATGGGTGATGATCTCTACATGAGCAGTAAACAGAACAGGGTAGCGTGATACTCTGCTTCACAGCTCGTCTGCTCTTACACGCAGATTTACAGCACCTCTGATTCGCTTCAGTTACTGAATGTGCATGACAAACTTCATTTCTCTTTGGTACCCTTCTACTTGCTATTTTAAATACATGAATTACTCTTAAAGGTGATAAATATGACAAGAATTTACTCCTGATATAACTGGAAATAATGGAAATCACTCATCAACATCATTTTATTATGGGTTACTCTTCAAGCAACGATTCAGCTCAGTGTTTTTCATACCATCCCCTAAAAGCTCACACTGAGTTTGTTAGCCCCATCACCATTACAGATCATGCTTCATAATACATTTGAGCACATTTCTTTCAATGCTGTTTTTCCATGCAAGAATGAGTTGCCAAAATTCACATGAAGAAAAACAACAAAATACTGACTTGTGCAACCCAGAAACATTCTGACGCTTCTTCTGTTTCCTCTGCTCCTCTGCTTCTAGCTGCAGCTGACGGAGAAGATCCTTTGCCTTGATCTCCTTTCGACCCAGGGGCGTTATCTACACCATACAAGAAAAAAGAAACATTTAATTTTATGAGTGACTCAAACGCCAGGATTATTAAAACTCCCTTGTAAGCAGGATGAAAGTTAAAACCACTCATCAAGTGGAATTTCTTACAATCAATTTTGTATTTCTACATGTTGCATGGAATTAAGCAACAGCAAATTCTCAGGTGTTCACACGCGTCACTGTTCTCTTTAATAAGCCTCCTAGCTTTTCTGGTGCAGTTATATCATCTACTTTAACTTGTTAAGGCAGCTACAAAAGGCAGTTCCTTAAAGCATGTTCCATTCTTTGGAGCAGGAGTTGCATTTCCAATCATATTGCAAAATATTTGCCGCCAGTACTTCCTCATTTCTGCTACTTGATAAAAGAAAACCAAAGGCTAGGCATTATTCCCAGTTCTTTTCCAATACTGAAGACCGTTCACCAGATTTTGTTACTATTCAGACTGTCTAGCAGACTCTACAGCAAGTTCATACATTTCATACCGTTACACAAAACCTCTATGGGTTTAAGATATTTTCTATTTGATCACGCAGCACATGAGACCAAACAGCCCAGGTAACGGAGATGAATGGTGTTAGGTTCTCACCCTAACCTGGAGCGTAGTGTTACTAAAACTAAAGTTTGAGTAAATCCTGTACCTCTTTGCAACAGGATTTTCTCTTGTAGAGGGTATCAGCAACAACAACAAAAAATATCTCCAAGTTTCGGCTAGATCTCATACACAGAGAAGGTTTTTGTTATTGAAGATGTGCCATCATTCTTAACTACTTATTCAGGCTGGAAATGTGCTTTCTAGTTAACATGCACAGAGCAGTTACACACAAGTCTAGAGAGCAGAATGCAACGGAAACTTTGGGTCAACCCCAAAGAGTCAGAACACCCTAACAGGTCAGTCTTACAGCGACATTGCTTCTGGAGGTGGGATATTAAAGGACCTAAATAAATAAGGATCATAAATTTGAAGTAACATTTTGGTATTCTGGATTGCAAGTACAGCCTAAAAACTCGACGTGCAAATGTGCAAACGTACTGCCATCTTTTTTTAATTATTATTATTTGAAAGCAGCAACATAAATAACCCAAGACTGAGTAAACCAACAAAACCTGAATTATTTTAATTAGGTTACCTGGAAGGCTGCTGCCGATCGCGGCACACTCAGTGAATGAGCACCTGCTCTGCTGTATGACACTCCAGGCACATCCTAACACATACGGACCTCCAGGGAACATTAAGATGGAAACACCACAACACAGCAGAAAGGATCAACAGTGAAACACCAGTACCTCAACCACTCTAAGCAAAGGCACACATTAAGCTGCATCAGAATGCTTGTAGAGGAAAAAGAGCCTATGCCTGCCTCCCTCATTGTTTTAAGTCCCCAGACAGATGGGTTCGTAACTGGTCCTGGTGTACCACCACGCAGCTCTGCAAGGCTTGCTCAAGCAGGGCTCATGACAGCAGGATGGCAAGAACATTAGCTTCAAAATTCCTGGAGTTATTTTTTTTCCTTACATCTATGGGGTAAGAAGAAAGTTCTTTCCACTCTACAAAGTTCCAGAAATTGAAAGAAATAATAAATGAAAACAAAACAGGGAAAGACCCACAGATGGTACTGCCCCTACCTTCAGCTCACCAGGAGGCTGAACATCGTATGTCAGGGGACCTTTGATCAACTGCAAGTCATGGGTGGCAATTGTGGCTGCCGTCCGCTTTTCACAGATGTCTTCATGCAGTTTAGTCTAAAACATAAAGAACACAATCAAAATACAACAAAGATATCAAAGTGATTTATCCCTCCCAAGCTCAGCGTTCTCCTCTACTGAATGTCTGCAGCATTACCAACTGGCTGAGTAACCCTAATTTGAACGGCGTCTGGGCGCGTCCTCATACAGCACTTAAAAGCTCTGCAGTCTTTAAGTTTTATTTACCCTTTTGGATTAAACCCTGCATTCCTCTTCACCTGCAGAATAATTTCATCCAAATTACAACCAAAGCATAAGGAAAGTGAAGCAGAGCACATGATGTTTCCCTGCTGGGCAGTAAGCACTCTGAGATGGGTAAGCAAGTGCCCAGCACTCAAGCCTCGCAATCTGGAAGGAGCTAATACCTGCCATCTGAAGGACCCGCGGGCAGCCTGCCAGGTCACAGACTGTCTCCTTTCAGTGCTCCTGACAACTTTCCCCTCATAAACAAGAATGAGGAGGCCACGGCAGCTACCTGTGCAGTCAGGAACCTCTTCAGGGCATTGCCCGGATTTAGGTTTACTCCTTTCAGCACGCAGCACACGATGAAGGGCCGGACATCTCTGACGCCCGGGCTGACTTTGACAACTAGCGGCGTGGGATTTTCAGAGATGTGCAGAACCTTCACCAGCAGCTTGCTGACGGCCTCCAGCTCATCCTGCTCTCCTTCCCCGCTGTCCTTTTTCTGCTGCTTCTCCCTTTTCTTCTTCCTGGCCTCCTCCCTGGTGTTCTCAGCCTTGCCTTTGCCGCGGCCGCCGGCACGCAGGTACTCCAGGATGGCCTTCGTCTGGCAGCCGTTGACCATCTTCTCCAGCCGCTTGTCCCTCAGCTGGTTGCCCCTGAAGTTGGCCTCCTTCAGCCTGGGGCAGTCGGCCAGCGCAGCGGGCAGCTCCGTCAGCCGGTTGTTGGCCAGGTCCAAGGTCTGGAAGAGACGGCATGGTCAGCGGGGCAGCATTAAGGAGTCTGGGGGGTACTTGGGGGTCTGGGGGCCGGGCTGCCCGCACCTTGAGGGCCGGCAGGGCAGCGATGTCGACGCCCAGCTCCTCCACCTCGTTGTCGGCGGCCTCGAGGCGGCTGAGGAGTGGGAAGGCGGAGGCGGGCGGCAGCAGGCGGCCGGGCAGGGCCCGCAGGCGGTTGCCCGAGAGCAGCAGCACCTGGAGCTGCGGGGCGGCTCGGGCCAGCCCCGGGCCCAGCTCCCGCAGCCGGTTGCCGCTCAGGTTGAGGCTGCGGAGCTGCGGGAAGGCAGCGGGCTGCTGCGGCTGCCGCTGCTCCCCCTCGGCCTCCTCGGAGCCCTCCACGCCGCCCAGCTCGGCGGGCAGCGCCTCCAGGCCGTTCCCGGAGAGGTCGAGCAGGCGGAGGGCCGGCAGCTGCCCGCCCAGCCCCTCGCCCAGCCCGGCGGGGCCCAGCGCGTTGCAGCGCAGCACCAGCGTGTGCAGGGCGGGCAGGGCGGCCGCCAGCCCCGGGCCCAGCTCCCGCAGCGCCGCGCAGCCGCTCAGCTCCAGCGACTGCAGCAGCGGCAGCCCCAGGAGCGCCGCCGGCAGCCGCCCGCCGCCCGCCGCCACCCGCTCCGACACCGCCGCGCCCGGCAACGACAGCTCCCGGCGCCGCTCCCGGGCCGCCGCCTCCAGCTCCGGCCACGCCGCCGCCATCCCGAGCCGTGCCGTGCTATTCCGAGCCGTGCCGAGCTACTCCGAGCCGCCCCGTGCCGCGCCCGTCGCCACCGAGCCTGCGCCGGCAGCCGGGGGCGGGCGCTCCGTTCCCTCCTCGCCCGCAGAAGCGGACCGCTACCGGTCTGCGAGCCCGGTAATTTAATGTTAAAAAGAGCTTAGGGCTCTAATGTAAGTGATTTTTTTCTCCCGAAGTGGCAGTGACAAAAGGAAACGCCTCGTTTGATTATCCAGGGACCACGGAACGAAAACGATCCCGTGTGAGGGGGACACCAGCAGGTGCTGGGGGTAAGGCGAAGTCCCGCGAGCAGGATGCTGGCTGCTCGCCTGGAGTCTCTGCTGGCCGGAGGGATGAAAAGGGCTTGGCAGGCCAGCGGGTACAGCACGGAAAAAGCGATCAGATGGGAAAAACCGCCGCTTTTTAAACTTCGTTTAAATCAAGCCATTTATTTATTTATTTTTAAGAACATGTTTTAAAAGGTTGGTACATAATATTACCAAATGAAAGGACACATCCTGCTACATACAGAATAACTGATTAAGTATTTTAATTACGTTTTGTTTGACTGGGTTTAAAAGCCATGCTTGAGGAGCAATGGAGAGCTGCATTTACCAATTTAAAGTATGCACAGTATTGGCCAGTACAGAAAAGAGGGAGGACCTTTGCAAAGAGTTTTTTTATAATTATTATTATTCATTGAACTTGCACAAGGGAAAGCTCACAGCTTTGCTTCCAAAAGGAAAGAAAATGCTCTTGGCAATAGCTCATGAGCCTGCAGTCCGTTGCACAGCCTAATCTCTGAGCAAAATCAAAGGTTACTTTGCTTGCATAAGGAATAAGGTTCTGAAGTAGGAGCCTGTGTCACTATAGTAGAAGTAAACATACATATATATATAAATATATATATTTATGATGGTTGTATATTTATTAATATATATTAGGAATAAAGAAAATTTATAGAAAGACTTTGGAAATACAAGTGCACTGTTCTACCTGTAAAAATCACGAGCTTGTAGATAGGCTGCACGCAAACTATAAAACCTGTGTATTATAAAATCAGTGCTATATATATATATATATATATACACACAAAGCAACACCGCAAATTCACTCTCTTACAGAAAACAGCATGACCCCCCAGATCTCCTATTTATATTACCGTGATCACTCATTCCTGTACCTGTGGTGGACATCAACACAGGAGCAATTAATTCTATCCTGGAAAGCAATTGCCTTAATGTTACCAGCAGAAATGCTAGGATTGTTGCTTTAGGTCCAAGGCTTCATACATCGTGCCTTAATATAATTTGTTCTCTTTGAAGCTATTAAACAGTCACATGCTGATCTAACAGATCTAATTAGAGAAGCTCTGTATTAAAGCTGCATTTAGAAGGGAGCTGAGAGGATGTACGCTAAAACAGAAAAAAAAGGACTACATTTACTAATTCAAGCTTTTCAGGCATTTGTTGTTGGTGGTGGTTTTTGTTTGTTTTTGTTTGTTTTTTAAGGGGTCAGCTCTTAGGTAAATATCTCAGTATTAACTGTATGAGATTTTAAAGCAAGATTTTAATTTTACAGGAGCTCCATAGGTACACACACTTCTTATATACCAAATGGGATTCTTGCAGTTTAGCTTAATCCTCTTGTCAAGCGGACTAATAAGGCACTTAGTGCACAGCGAGAGGCAGCACGGAATAGCTATTTCATGTTACTGCCTACATAACGGCATGTCATGCAGCAATACCCAGCCAGCCCTTCAGCTTTTTTATTTGGTGCTAATTTTTGGTGTTGAGTAGCACTTTGGGTACCGTGCTACTAGCTTTAAGATTCTAAACCTGAAATATATGTAAAGGCCAGGCGTCAGCAATGAAACTAATTCAGCCATGCATGGTTTGTGTTACTCCCGGAGCCTGGGCTGACCCACGGAGAGAGATCCATTCACTAGACATTATTAATATGCTTGAACTCAAAAATTACAGACTCTGGTATTCCTAAAGGAGAATGAAGTTACCTTTGAAAGTAGTGCATACATTTTGCATTTCACCTTATGCCAAATACCCAGCAACACCCTCACTGCTACGGTAAGATACTAACTCCATCCCACCAAGGAACCTGGGCAACTGCCACCAGTCAGTTTTGCTCACTATATATTCATTTTTCATTGGTATTTCCATAAGTTCAATTATGATGAAATATCTGGAAATGTACAGATGTAGTGCAAAAATACATACAGAAGACTTATCTCCTAATCCAGCAAGTACACACAGTGTAAACTCATAACCTATTGTCTACCGCCAGCATCTGATGGGAAGACAAACAAAAATTGAAGGTAGTTCTTTCAGCATGTTATGAAGTTAATTTTGGCAGAAAACTATTAGCAATATATGCTGCAATTTTTACACTGAAGTGACCAAGTGGTAAAGCCAACTAATATAAGTATTATTTTCCAAACTTCCAGAATGTACAATGTCAAACAGGCATTAGACTTAGCTCAAAAGAAAATTTCTTTTCAGCTCTGTCCTGAAAGCCTAGTACAATTTCTGCTTGGTAACTTTCTTGCTGTTCTACAAGAAAAACAAAACAAAACACATAACAGAAATGACTGGCTTTTGGATCTTAAGGAAATTCCCTACTGGACCTCCAAACCAGACTGTCAGAACCACAGCCTGAGACTAATCCTCTAGCTTGGGCACAGCTCTGGTGCTGGTTGTGCTCCACAATAACTCTATACTATTTAGATTTTTTTTAATTATTATTTTTTTAAATGTGAGGAACCAGTCATTTACCAATGCAGAGCCTTCCTTGTGCCATCCAGGGAATGAGGCAGGATAGGTCTGTCCCAGAAAATGTGCCTATTTCTAACAGGCACGTTTCTAGGACAAACCACAGTGCTGCATGGACAGCTACCAAAGAAGTTATGGATTGCAGTTCTCAGACGAGGCAAGTACTGCTCAAGGCTGATAAACAACTTTGAGTAGTCAAATGAAAAAGATGATACGTTGCCCACAATTTTAAACAACTATTAATAACTACATGCCCAGTTATTATGGCAGAGAATACCATACTTGTCCTGTCATCGCTTTGAGTATGTTTTGCCAGTGCCTTTATTTGGGCCCCCTCTTGGGGTTGGGATCTTGCTTCCTATAGAGGGAGGTCGAGCTTTTGCTCCTGAAGGATCTGGTTTCCTTAAATAGTGGCCACCTATTTTGCCTGTGAAGAGATCATACAGATCATTATTTGCAAGCACATCTAGTCTAAGCCTTGAATTTTATTTACCATTTTGATTCTCAAGAAACATTAAGTCTGCCTACTATCAGTAACTAAAAGCTGGCAAGCATCCGGTCCAAGGATCCTTAACCTCTCAGTGTATCAAGGCACATCTCATACCAAAAGTGGTAGGACTAAATGGTCAAAGTTCCTATCTCTAGGAAATTGCTCTCAAGTTTTAGCTTCATTGAGGCAGGATTTAAGTTCCTTCTGACATCTTCAAATTCTAAATAGCAGCAAACTAACTAGCCTCAGCAGTGAGTAGCAACAGCAAGGCTGAAGACAAAGACATGACTGTAGGTGGCAAACTGCACTCACTTATGACAGCCGAGAGACGATTTAACAGTTCTCTCCAGGAATTTGGGAGCAGTTGTGAAATGAAGATAGGAGCAAAGCAAAATTCAGACAGAGAAGGTTAACTCTAACGACGGCCTGAACGTGCAATGGATTAAACAACCCTGAAAATAGCCTGAAGGGATAAAAGTTTTGGATGGTACCTGCCAGAACAGTTGTGGTGCTGCAAGCAGTGAAAATAGTTTTTTTTACTTATTTTCTGTGTTCATGCAATAAGAGGATTTTGTATGTACTAAATAAACAAAGTCAACTTAAAAAAAAAATCTGACAAGCATCAATTTTGCTTTGCTGGTGAAGAAACTGCACAGTCATAAATTCTGCCCAGTTCCAGGCTGCAAGCTGAAAAGGAAAAAACAGTATACAGCACTAACTATTCGATTCATCTTGTGCTTAGGATTAGATTAGCATTCTCTGATGGGCCATTAAAAGACAAAACAGGCTCTCAATTCACCATGTCAGTGTTCAGGGGCTTTCTGGAATGGTAACTGGTTAGCATCATTGCTGATTGTTCTATCCACAGCAATACTATTAAGTAGAAAGAAGATTGAAATAATAAAATTAACAGAAATGCCAGCTTCCTCTATCAATTGACCTTTAAATTATCGTTATTGAAATTATTGTTACTGAATGACTTTGAGAACTCGCTTCCTAAGTGTACTGCAGTCTATAACAGCGTAAGAAATATCACTGAGGTTACACAAACACAAAAAGCATGTTAAAAAAGGCTGGGTTGTTTTCAAGGGTGAAATACTTTTCTTAAGCAATGGCAACATAGTAAGAAAGCATAATCATAATGCCCCCTCCCCCTCCAAAAATCTTACCAGGCTGCACCAGAAGAGTTTTATTTATTGTGGATAATCTCCGTAGATTCATTTTACAACCATCTTTGCCCATTAGGTGAGACTTCCAGGCCTAAAATCAATTAAAAAGAAGTGATATTACAAACGCAGCAAAATTATCCAGTCTATAATCTGATTGCATTGTATGCACATACATTTTTTCTTAAACACGGGAAAAACGATATGGTAATAGATAAAGCATTCAGTGAATAAACAGAAGATAAGCTGCTATTACTAGAAAACATGAGAGCCCCTTGAATCTAGAGAAGAATTTGAGCAGAAGTAAAAATATATATATATATATATATATAAGTTCCCCAAATTCAAACACTACATACATTTCTCAACTGACAATCTACAGGTACCTCAAAGGAGGCTGTAGCGAGGCGGGGGTTGGTCTGTTCTCCCACGTGCCTGGTGACAGGACGAGGGGGAATGGGCTTAAGTTGCGCCAGGGGAGGTTTAGGTTGGATATTAGGAAGAACTTCTTTACCGAAAGGGTTGTTAGGCACTGGAATGGGCTGCCCAGGGAAGTGGTGGAGTCCCCATCCCTGGAGGTCTTTAAAAGTCGTTTAGATGTAGAGCTTAGGGATATGGTTTAGTGGAGGACTTGTTAGTGTTAGGTCAGAGGCTGGACTCGATGATCTTGAGGTCTCTTCCAACCTAGAAATTCTGTGATTCTGTGACATTCCAGGTTTGGTTACAGTAATTTCTGGGCTCCCCACCCTGGGCAAAGCCAGAAAGATTTAGGAAAAAAAAAAAATTTGAGAACAGAAGCACTACTCAATGGTCATATCTTGCTGGAAGGAAGAAAACGACAGATTATGTATCACACTGACATTTAACTGGAACTAACACTCAAAACAAAGTTGCTGTTTTGAGTGTTAGATAATTCTCATAAAGGACAGAACAGATACGCTAAATGTTTTCTGAACTACTAACTTTTGACAGATTATCAATAATTATTTTCCATTGCTGGAAGCACATTTTAGAGTTGAGATTTCACAGCATTACACTGTTAAAGGAAACAACACGTAGGAAGTAGAGAGAGGCCATCTCAACTCTCTTGCCAATCACAGCCAGTCTTGCTTACTTTCCTTGTGTCCATTTTTTGTGATACCCGCATCAACGGTATCTTAATCCTGAATGCCCTGTTGGACGTGCTCAGTCCCGCTGCAGTACTTTAAGCTGCATAACTCCACTCGGAATATTAGGGATGGTAAGTGAACACACAGAGCCTGGTAGTGGTTGGGGATTGGGAAAGTTGTGAGGTGTGTAGTTGCTAATTGAAGAGGAAAAAGACCAACGCCAAATAGCTTGTAGCCCTGTGGCTCCAATATATACCTGGGAGAATAGAAGACCAAGTTTCAAATACAGTACCCAGAGTATGAGGTAGCCATTACAGACCCCGGCAATAATCCAGGCAATTTCTTAACTCTTTACTTTTGAGCCAGTGGTATAAGAGAGCACATTAAATCCCCACGATGTAACAAAATCAGACCAATCTGGAAGGCAGTCTTACCTCCTCTCCAGGAGAAAAGTTGTCATGGCACAGCGGGCAATGGTTTGCCACTTGTTCTGGTTTGGCAGCTGAAAAGATTAGAAAAATAGTGCAAGAATGGCAAAGACAAGCTGATTTCAAATATACAAGGAGGATCTGCACAACAAAGAGCGTAAGGCTGCCCTGTAACTAAACCAGCTCCTCCTCTATTATCATTAATGGCTCCCAAAGAAGGCCCATGTTTAATCATCATCTATATAACAAGATCAAAAGGAATGATGGACAGTTATCACAGAAGTGTATGGGCCTTAATTTACAAGGGTGTGACACAGGCTTTATTTTCTGTTCTCACGCATCCTCCCCACACGCATTGATGGGAGCAAAGCAGTTCAAGCAATGAAAAACATGGGGACTTATTCTAAAAATGTTCTCTCATGAAGATTTATTAAAATTCTAAATCCACAGTGCAGTACCTAAATAGAAGTGGTTTGACTTTCCAAAAATATACAGTACTTCAAAGTCTGACAGACTTTACTTTTCAAAGTTCAACCTTCCTGTTTGAAATTACTCACCATTGCAAATCTTGCTCTTAATATGTTTGGGCAACTCATCCTTTGGAAGGGCCTCACTGCATCGCTGACATTTCCCAAAGTTATCCTTTTTATCACACTCAGTCAACAAGTGCTCTGTCAGGCTTGCTATTTCCACCACCTGCAACAGAGCAAGAGGTACACAAGAAGATTTGTACTGTAGTGAGTAAACAAGAACAGTATTTAAAAAAGCTGCTCATATGATTTGTGGAAGTTAAATATCACTTTTCAAAGTGACACACAAAAAAGTGAAATTTTAGTCCAGTTGTTGATACAATTTATAAGGCTGTTCTTTTCTAAAAGCACTATCCAAGATCACACAGTTGTGTTGAGAATTCATCTACCTTAGTGTTAAATGTTTTATACCACCTTAAAAGCAGAATAAAAAGTTAATGACCCGTAGTCACTCTAGAAAGTTTATGTCTGACCTGTCTGCAGTGCTCACATCTGGTTAACATAGGACAATGTTTCCAGTAATGGAGATCCAGTCCTTCGTCTGTGAAGGATTCATCCCTTTCACCACAAAAAATGCATAAGCTGAGGAGGAAAAAAACCAGACATATATCACAACAATATCAGTAACACTACATACTGAAATGGATGATCCCCACTTCTCTTAAAAATTATTCTTAAAAATAGCCAACTTTTTGATAGACCTTATTTTCCTTGTGTAGTGCTGACCTTAGGATAGGACATGAACACATACTACTACATAACTTATGGTGAATAAAATTTAAAAGCATTTGTTCATATAGAAAGACAATTCCACAGAAGCACTGAGATAAGCTCAGTTAACTGGCTTTCATGACTCCAGAATTTTCCGATGCTTTCTCTATGCCCTTATCCTACAATACACATAAAAACTTGCAATATGTCTTTGCGTTATTTTATACTGGTAGTGGAACATTAAACTGTGGCGATTTGTCATCCCACAAGCAGCTACTCAGAAAAGAAGTTCAAGGTTGTGCCATCCAGGCAGTTAAAAATCAACACCTAGGATTGCTTGGTGATAATTCCATATCTATTAGAAGAGATTTTCTTTTTCATTGTTTAAATGTTGAAGCTTTGACCTACTAGAGAAATGTTATTGTTATTAGCAGGTTATACAAAGTACTTGAGGCAATTAGAACCTGCTCATCTAACTTACTTATCTAAGTAATTTGCAACAGAGGAATGATCATCTGGAATCTCTGCTGCTGCAGACTGCGGACTTCTGTTTGCTGGGTAACCTGTAAAAAGGAAACTATTAAAACCAAGATCACATTTTAATTAGTTTTATTGCATGCACAGAACACTCCTTCTCCAGATCTCAAAAGCAAGGCACCTAACAGAAGAATAACACTGTCACGTTGGTAATCAAGCACAGAAAGACAACATACCTACAAGGCACTTGTAAAACAATGGCTTTAGTGATCTACAATAACAACATATTCTGGTGATTATTTCAAATGTAGTAGATGATCTGCTTCAAGTCAGGGAGAAGTCTGAAAGGGTTTCAAACCAAGTCATTCTCGTTTCTTACTAGAAGTTAACTGGCTCGTTGGTGGTAAATTTTCTTTTGTAAACTTAACTGTTATCACTATAGTAGGCAGAGAATCAGCCAGTCCAAAGCATTCAGGCATATTTTTAACTGAGAAGATTCAGTAGCACACTTTTCAAAAACATCCAGAAATTTCTCTACCTTTCTTAATATTACTTGAAATTACCTACCTTGATCCTTTGGCTTCTGAAAATCAGACTCTTTTTCCTATTGAACAAAGACATTTTTTAGTCAGAAATATCCTTAATGACTGTGATGCTAACCACGTAGAAAAATAATAGACTGTATCCTGATTTTCTCTAGAATTAAAGGCTAAGAAGTAGAGCCAGCATTTTACAACATTCATGCCTCAGGTTCCAAAATTGGAGGGATCCAAATTTTAGACTACATTAGGAAAAACAAACCCCAAAATTAAACTAGACTGCTAAGGATGAAAATCAGTCCCTTAATGCATGTCATAGAGTCTCTCTCCCTTCTGCTTCCACATCCCCTCACCCCTCTTAAAACTGACATTACTTTTGTCTCATTGCAAACTATCCAAGCCCAGGATACTAGAGGAAAAAAAAGGACTGGAAAAACATACATCAGAATTAAACCCCAAACACCCTGACCTTTCCAGCTTGAACTTCTGCTTGTATCTCCTTTAGAGCCGCCAGCTGATCTTGCAGAACTTTTATTTCTTCCTTCTTCTGTTTCTCTGCTTCTTCTGTTGCTGCTTTTTTCTGTGCCTGTCAAGAAATACTCTTTCAGTCACAAAAGTTTTTGAACCATCTGTCATAAAGGAGAGACCGCAAAACATAAAATATCAGCATAGAATAAGTGCTCAATGCAGCACAAGAAATAGCCTGGTTGGTTAAATGACTGGAGTAATACCTCCACCCAATTCCCATTCCTCTGCGCTAACCTGAAAGGAACACAAAACATTTTCTCTGTGCTTACTGCTTTGAAGGCCAGCCAACACAGAAGAATAAATGTGTATTTTCCAAAATGATTGTGTATTATTTCACAAGGACCACCTCTCTATTCTTTGTAGGCTATATTTGTAAGAGTGAGAATATGTAATAAACTAAACACCTGCTTTTTACACTAAGTAACGCTAACAATGCTTTTAGATGCTCTCCTCTGTGTGCCATTCAATGTCTAACAGATCTATGAAATTGGTACGTTGCTCAGTTGGATGCAATGTTTAAAGTAGCCAAGTATCTTCTACATTCTTATTACATACCCTGATTTCAGCTTCAGAAAATTTACCATCTATTTTAGTAAATCCATCAAAGAGTGTTTTATAGAGAACAGTCTTGCGAATGCTTGCATCATCAGGAGGAAGATATTCCAGTATGGCAGCTTTGTGATTCCTATACATATCAAAGACAATCCGCAAAGCCACATCACGAACTTCATAAACTCTGTGTTCCAAAGCTCCTGTTGCAAACTGAAAAGAACAAACAAACAAAAAAAGCCTTGTTTACTAGTTTAAGACAGCTATACTGCAGTGGCAGAAATCTTCATACAAAAATTTCTTTTCCAAACAATTTTTGACCTAGTGATTATTCTTCCCCCATATTAGCATTGTGCTTCCTCACAATGCTCCGTGGTACCACCTCTAAGAGGCTCATAAATTCTCTTTAATAATTCACCAAACACTCCAAAACAGACAAACAAACAAATCCAACAGAAACAGAAAAGAACTGAAAGTGCTGTAAACTCAGAGTCCTACCTTCATGACATTGCTGATGGTAAACCCAGAGTTTTCAGTTCCCATATCTTTCAAGAGGCATTCCACTAATTCCACTTGACTCATCGCCAGATGTGTTGGGGAATTCGGTTTTAATGGTTGAACCAAATGAACTGGAACAATCTGAAGAGGTTTAACTTCACTACACAATGCCATTTCCTATAAGCAAACAGAGAGTCAGTGTGCATGTAGGAATACTAAATAAGGAAAATGAACCATCTTTGCAAAGCAGAGTTATTTTAAGTTACTTATAAAAAGTTCAGTAAAATGAAACTTGCGTAACTAAAGGGATAAAGACTTCCATAAAAAGTGGCTGCCTATTTGTTACTTTAGCAGAGAGAATTTGTTATTTCTATTTGGTACCTTCTCTAGGGAACTGCTTATTAGGGCAGTGCATTCTCTAGTAGCTGTGATACAAAAAACCCCACACCCTTCTTCTCTTCAGGCTACCTCCAGTCTATGAAAATACATTTATAACCATTTGTCATTTTCTTTCAAATATTCAATTACAAATCTATTGCAAATAATCCAAGCAGTAGGAATAAAGTAATCAGTCATTTTGGGGGTTCTAGTGACACTCCAGAGCATTTCATACAATAACCTTGTTGAAATTTTAGTTACATCCCCAGCAAAGAGAAAACGCTTTTTCCCCTCTTTGTATGGATGCAAGCAAGGATAAATAACCCAGAGCCAGTGACTCACCTACCGCCCGCCCTCTTGGGACTGAATTAACACATTTTCACACAGTTACTGCTCTAAGTTTTACCAGAAAATAGAGCCTGTAATCCTCTAGCAGCTACTCACAACTGCTCTTTGCCAACTTTTAACATGGAATGGACCGTGTCTTTTAAAACAGCAAAAACATAAAAAAAGGCCTAAGTTGACTTTTACATCATCTACTTCAACTATCTAATGCAATCATATACTTCAATACTACATATTCCTATTTAATTCCTGTTTGCAAATGAAGTTATGTTTAAGTGACTCCATAAAACTCAAATGAAAGAGGTTTTTTAACAACCACGCACCAAATATTTTGACAACAGATTTGTTTTTACATTTAGTGAAAAACACAACCAAATTGCAACAGAGAAGTCTGAAAGAATCTCTGTATTTTCTTGTTCTTATCTCTTTAGATCACTTGTAATAAAGAGAATAGAGGAGTAGTAACACCATTCTTGCATCTGCAGCAGCAGATTACAAGATAGCAGTTATCTTCCCACACTATCCCCCACAGCAAAGGCAAAAACAGACTGCTAGAAAAAACACTGGAAGGATATAAGTTGGTTCTACCACTTTTTTTCCCATATGAGGCCCAGTCCTTCAGACTAGCAAGCACTGGACTTGAAGTCAAGTCAGCTTAGATGTCATCCAGTTGTTACCTCTGTGATGTTCTTAATGCTAAACAAGCTGCAGTTTGAAGAAAAACTCCAACCTGAATGAAGTTAGAAGCAACCAGACGAAGACGGGATGAAGAGTCTCCTGTTCTAGAAAGCAAATTTGGAAGTGTTTTTTCCACACAATGAGAAGTTTCTTGTTTTCCTAGTTTATGTTTTGGTATATATTGTGTAATAATCATTTTTAAAAGTTTCAGGGAAGCTTGAAAAACCTAAATAAAAAAGAAAGAAACACTGAACAAGAATACCATACATATCCCTGTTTTCAAAGAATACTGTAAAATCTTTTCTGTAGTTCTTAAGAGCAGCAACAGAAATCTATAATTATGGTATCACTGTTAATGGAAGCTACTTCAGATAACTCTCCTCCAGAAAGCATGTTGTTAGGACATAGGTGAAAGGCTTCAGAATTTATTTTATAAACAGCAATATAGCTTTTTTCTTTTTTTTTTTTTTCTTGTTTGAGCCCCCTTAGACTATCAGTAGTTTCCAAAGTTGGAAACTAAAAGTTGCTCCATTGCTATACTTCAACTTTGTTTAAAAACAAACAAACAAAAAACTCAACCCCAGTATTTCCTGCATCAGCAGTTGTTTCTCAGGCTCATTACTCAGCCCAGGATGCTATTTTCCATGCTGTTGAATGCCAGACTTTGACAAATCCTTGATTCTAACTAAAAGCTGACATTCCACTTCTTTAAAAACTCATTTAATAGTAGTTTTACAAACTACTTGTTTAAAATATTTAAAATATCTTAACTACAGTTCTACAATTTTTGCTGTTCTTCACTGGAGCATTGTACATTATTTAAACTGATGGTTTTAAAGATATTCGGCATCTTTAATGCTGCAATAATAATTGCTTAACAGTCTCTGGAAAATCACAGAATCACAGAATAGTCTAGGTTGGAAGAGACCTACAAGATCACCGAGTCCAACCTCTGACCTAACGCTAACAAGTCCTCCACTAAACCATATCCCTAAGCTCTACATCTAAACGTCTTTTAAAGACCTCCAGGGATGGGGACTCAACCACTTCCCTGGGCAGCCTATTCCAGTGACTAACAACCCGTTCAGTAAAGAAGTTCTTCCTAATATCCAACCTAAACCTCCCCTGGCGCAATTTTAGCCCATTCCCCCTCGTCCTGTCACCAGGCACGTGGGAGAACAGACCAACCGCCGCCTCGCTACAGCCTCCTTTCAGGTACCTGTAGAGTGTGATAAGGTCACCCCTGATACGTAAGATACATAAGGTTAGGAATAGTACTTTACACAGATTCTATTAAAATTATTCCATGCTACACTTGTTAATTCAGTTGTGCTACTTTTTTTCAATGATACAAAGTGTACAGGATCTAGTCTGCAGCAAACACGATTTAAAAAGGGGAATACATAGCTGCTCTCCTCTTCTATGCATGCATTTCCCTACATTCCAAGTCTAAAAAGTATAGGCATTAACACTTTTTTCCATTACAGCTGTACTTGAAAAATAATACAACATTTCATAACATGTGACAGCATTTTTGTATTTAAAATTATTCTGCTAGTTTGGGATTTGCTGCTGAGTAATCCTGATAAAACACTGAGTGGGTCCTTGCTGATTTCACTGGGACAGAGTTGATGTAACACACGGAGCAAATTGCAGGCTAGGGACCTTTTCTTATCAAACATATCACTACTTACTGGAGATACTATGTCTTTTATGGCTCTCCTTACAAGAAAAATGGCAGCCCTCATCATGTTCTTTAAATCCTCCTTTGGAGTGCTCACTGACATTTCCATCAGCTTCTGATATACAGCTAGTAGTGCATCTTCTCGATATGACCAAGTTTTGGAATACGCTCCTGAGACCTGAACACAGAACAAGATTATCTTTTAAAAGGTCAGTACTGATATTTCAATATTTATTCAACATTCAAATACAGAAACAGCTTCAAAAGAGCACATGAATTTAAGTATCCAATCCCCAGACATTTTCTAAAGGAATCTGCCTTTTATTAAAAGTGGTGTTTCTGTGCATAGTTTTTGAGAAATGAGTAGTAAAATGGATTAACAGGTCAGGCTCTAGGAACCACTTCAGACACGGTAATGGTTTCTCTCCTTACAAAAGACCATAAGCAGTGGCAAGTTACAGGCATTCTGGTACGGGGTGCCCCTTAAAACTGACAACCAGACAATATGTGCTTAATAGCTTATCAAGTCATCAATCCTAAAAGCTACATCGTCATATCAATGTTGAAAACAGACATCCATATATCCAGTTTTTAATTTCAGAATTTTAGGTAACAGCTTTGAATTTGTAAAATTTGTATCAGCGAGTCTTTGTTAACCAAGTAAATATGAAATCAAAACAGATCACAATAATCTACATGCTTATTTTGTTGTTCTTTACCAAGGCTTCTCCAAAAACTTCAATAGCAGGGCTGGCCTCTCTCAGTGCCTTCTCAGTTAGAGGCTCTGGTTCCCCGGTAACGCCACTTCTTGGAGTATTATTGATGTCCCCTTCAGTGATCTCTGGCTCAAGGTATGTAATTGCTTCCTCAGAATGTTTACGGACAGCTGGAAGAGGTCTCTCATCATAAGGTAAAAATTCGACCTAACAGACAAGATAAAAATCTCCTATTCTAGAAATGACTTAGATGTGAAGTTGTTTCATTAATCACAATTGCCTCAAGTCAATTCATTTTTTCCCCTCAAAGCAGTAGCACTTTACAATTAAGTACAGATATTGAGGTTCCCATAAAAGCATCACAAAGAAATGGAATCAGTGCTTGTAAGCAGTACTCAGTTCTTATATACAGAATATCATAAAGCACACACAACATGCCTTTTGTGGAAATGCACACACCTACAGGAGAAATCATCTGTCAGTAGGAAGCCAGCAAGTCTCAAAGCTTTATTTGTTTGTTAAATTATTTCATGTCAACATTCCATTAAGAGAGAATATTACTGCTACTAAAGTCAAAGCAACTCTTCATTAGATTTGCAAAGACTGTGCTCCTTACCTTACAGTCACATTCCAATAAATTTGCTTCCTGCTGTAGGTAAAAGACGATCTCCAAGGAGATTTATTAAGCCACTAGTGGAGCAGGCAGAATTCAGCTGTCCTGTTCCTAAACTGGCTGTGTGACCTCTGAATAGTTATTTAATGTCTATTTTTCATTCATTTGTTTGTAAGTCAGGTATAATCCCTTTTTGCTTCAATCTCAATGAACATTTGTAACAAACTTCCAAAGAAATTCAGGAGAGAAAGGCCAATACCAACGGTTAGATTGGCACTGCTCAGCAATACAGTCAGTTTCAGATACTGTACAAGCAATGAGAATAACCCTAACAGACCCTATCGTTTTGGAAGGCTGCATGCAAGAACATTTGTTGTGGTAGATCTCTGTGGTAACAGGAGTACGTTACTCACATTTTCTTTGGGAAACGCTTCTCTGGAAGTTGTGGGATGAGCCACAGTGGGAGAAGACTGATGGGGAAAAACAGGCTCAGGAGAAGCAGGCTGTACTGACTTTTCTTCTAGCAAAGACTCTGCATTCCAAAGCTCTTCTTTCTGTGGTTCTATCTGCTCACAAGAAGGTGAATTTGTAGCTTTTATGTGCTGAGCATTGTTAGCAGAGATCGTAGGCTCCAAAGGCAATTCAGCTGGCTTTCGAATCTGAAAAGGAGACAGACAATTTGAAAGCAAGAATAACAATGTACTAAAACCAAAGTTGTTACAGTTACAGCTTTGATAGTAAACAAGATTCTGGGGCTTTATAATAAATATCAGACCTTACTCACAGACGTGCAACTATTTCCACTGGATGAAGCTTTATGAAACAATTTGAAAATAATTCCCTGTTGGATGTGTGTGTGGAGAGATTATAAATGTTTCCATTCTGAGAACAACAGAATTTTTTAAACATCTTACGACATTTGCTGTATGGTTACTCATCGTGGCAGCGTAAGCCTTTTATACCCCCAGTGAGAAATACTTCAAAATAAGAAGAAAGTATTTTATGAATCTGCATTGGGTAGCCCTGGAATAATGCAGAACATTCAGGAATCTAATGGCATTTGCTTTAGACCTTAGCACTGTAATGTAATGTAATTTATGGAGAACTAAGCATGTTCATAAAATGAGATGTGCAACTCTTTGGTTAGGGAAATCCACAATCCGAAGAGAAAGTTTAAAATCCTTATATAATTATCATAAAATATCTGTGAGACTACTTATTCTCTGAATTTCTTTTGGTTGCTCTGCCATTTCTATTTACAATACCCACGCAACTGGGCCTCCTGAGTCAGGAATAACAGCACTCACCATCAGCTCAGCATCCATAAGGTTGTGGAGCTGCAGTTGCTGATACACTTTCAGGCGGTACGCTTCCATTTGTTGTTTTTTCTTTTTAGCAAGATCATAATCCTCTTTCTCTACAGCATAGCGTTTCTCTACTTCATACCGTCCAAGTCGTTCCCCTACCTAGAAAACATTTTAACAAGTTAGCTTAGAATCACATTATTGTATTTACATACACACAGTATTTCCAACCAAATTATTAAATCAACTTGTCTGAATTTACAAATACTATTTTTACAACATACTGGAAGTAATTACAATATCACATTAAGCTAGGGCTCCTGATGGATCACGGGAGAACCATTTGATTTCAGAGATAAAGTCTTTTAACAATACCTTTTGCAAGTCTGCAATTGCTTGTTTGAGTTTCTTGGCATAATCATAGCGTTCATGATGGACAGCTTCACGCTTTTTCTCATCTAGTCTACGTATTATCTGAGCAACTTCTGGATCCTGGTACATATCAAAAGCCAAATCATCCAGAGGCGAAATGAAATCAGGTTTCCTGAAGATATAACATGAAAAAAAATAAATCCAAATTAACCAATCAGAGAGTATATTTTCTGTTTTCACTAGCAAGGAACCAACAAAATACAGAGACTGAGCACTAATCCAGCCCAAGAAGTTTGGGCAGGGTATATACAAAAGAGTATCTTTACCCAAGGTATGTTCCATCTAAGGCAGGATCATCTGATTTACTTCCCAAGTAGTGGTCTATCAGCTTTTCTCTGGAAGGCTTTGTGGGGAAAGAAATAAATCTTAATACATATTTGTCAACAACATGTATGTTCAGGACAGAAATTCTGACTTACAACAATCACTAAAGCTATGCACCTTATCCTACTTCTGCGTTGGGTATATGGAAATATGAGAATTTTAAGAGGCTGATGTTCCAACTAATTATCTTTTTTTTTTTTTTTTTTTTTTTTTGCGTCCACATGTTAGGCTCAATTCCTGAAATCTTTCTTGCTTCAAAGTAAGATAAAAATCAATACAGGGCAGCTCTGCTGAAGCATGAAACTACCAGAAGAAAAATGCGTTCATTATCTCAGAAACCCTGCAACCTAACATGTGTAGCAACAGTAAAAAGACAGGGATGCTTTGTACTTACATTATTATTGCTGTCATTACTGTAGTCTGCTGGATCTCCAATGATATTTATAGCAACTAGGGCAACCTGGGATAGATTTACAGAAAATGGAAATGCAAAAGGTCATTAACTTTTCCTCATCTTACAAAAAAATTGAAATGGCATGCTTAAATACACGTGCACTATTAGTCACTAGATAGTTTGTGTTGACATTCCTTCAAAAGTGTCATCATCTGAAAATTATCAAGTAGTCATTTATTTAAATTCATATCACCTCTCCCTTTTCCTTATTTTTACTTAAATATAGGAAAATGTGTAATGTCATTATTGTCTACAAAATTAATCTGAAAACAACTATTTAACATCTTTGGATGTTAATATTATTGTTTGTCCACTTGCTTGCTGAAAGTTAAAAACAAGATCTGATTTGAGGTTGTTTTCTTTACTTGTCTTGTGAAAAAACACAGATCATGTTTCCAATGTCGAACACGCCCTTTTTATTTTATATGAAGATTCCCAAATATTCTTCATATTGACATAGGTATTGTGTGTCACTCTTCATCTTACAACAATTTGACATCAATGAGTTGGTAACAACATTTTTCTTAAAAGGAGTATTTTCACTTGAAAAATACCTTAGGCAGTGGAAATATTTTAGCCAATATTTTAGCTCAGTTCTGTAAGATCTCCTGCAAAATCTTCTTACAGTGTTGCGGACAAATTAGGACCTATGATCTCCAGGGTGGTACGCATGCAAAGAAAAGCACTAAGTGAAGTGCTAAATGCACTTCATGCTTCATTAAAAATATATTATCAAATTTATAGATCACGTTGTACAGCCATCAGTTGTTCCCTTTTCTTGTCTAGGATGGAAGTGAATAATCACTACAGATAAGAGGCCAATATTCACTTTTTCTGTATTTGAATGGCTGTACAACACTTTTGCTTAATGCCACATCAGACCCTACAGACTAAGAGTGGGTATGAAGTGACCACAAACCTGTTCTCAGAGGAAGTACTTTGTCTTCAGCACAGAAACTGCTTTGCATGCTAAAACTCAAAATGAAAGCTACAGCATGCACTTCACTCATTTGTTCTAGATAAGTTGCCTGCATTTGATCACGAACAAAAATAAACCCAGGAGCTTTCAAACAGCATTTTCAGCTTCTGGAAATTAAGGGAGCAGTTAGCTATGTCAGCTCTGTGCTACTGAAACCTCATCTAGCTTACAAAATAAGGACTAACTCAACTTACCTGACTGTACAAGTTGTATTTATTGACATAATTTTTATGGAAAATCAGCTTCAGGTACTGGCCAACTGCATCCATATAAACAGATTTTAACTCTCGTGCTTTGAAACCAGTCTTTTCATTGTCTGAGAGAGGCACATAACTGAGAAGGAAAACATAGCAAGTAAGCAGAGCAAATGTACAAAAAAAGAGATGTGCATAAAATAAAGAGAGAGAACTCTAAAGCTAAAGTGTTTCAGAAAGAGCTCCATTAAAGACAAAATGCAACTTGTGTGATTTGAACACCTGGAGTACAATTCTATCCCCAATTATACCTGAGCCTCCTATTTAGCCTCCAGCCCCAAGGAAGTATGGTATCCTTTGGTGTATCAGTGTTGCATGCAATGCATTATGAGTATTATTTCCTTCTGAGGCCTTTCTGATTAAGGTAATACAACAATTTAGAGCTTTGTGACTTACCCTAGTCTGTGAAACCTCTCTGACTGATACGGAGCAAAGTATTCAGGTAAGCTTTCACTGATGTAGAACTCGATTTTGCTTGAAATCATGTATTGGTGGGCAAGCAACTGCAGTTTTCGTATTCGGCATCTTTCCACCAACTGCAGAACAATTTCCTGGGGATACTGACAGAGTCTGAAAGCATACAGTGTTGAGTCATCTTTTTAAACGAGGACTTCACTTTCAACTTGAATAACATTTAATTACATAACTTTCCAAAGTTTGTCAGTTTGTTGTCATTACATATATTGTAAAAACAAAGAGTTCAAAGAGTTGAAACAACTTTTCTCTTTATTGCATGCATGTGTATGTTAAAGTGCTCCAAATACCTCAAGAAGATGTGCTGAGAAGACTGTACTTTTAACACTAAGCCAAAGCAAACTCTAAGATGAGTGACAAGAACAAAAATAGCTCCTTTTTGTCTTTTAAAGGTCTCTTTTCAAATGTAATGCTGTCTTCAGGTGGTAACCAAGGCTTTTTTTTTAACCTCAGGATAAGGATTCCATTGGGTTAAAATAACATAAAGATTTTTTGGTTTTATAATGGATTTCAATTGGGATGTGGTAAACTACGCTGAACATGCATGCTACATCTCCCACACATTTTAAACTCAGTGCTTTAGAACAACACACATTCCTCTCATTGGTACTACCTTGGTGATCGCCATCCATTCACTGTAGGTGCGTGAACCATCAGCTCTTTTGCGCTGAAGCCATCTTCGTGTCCTGATGAACTAACAACTATAAAACCGATCTTGTGTGGCATCCTGCAGAAGTGAGCTAAACAAAACAAAGATGTTTTAAACTTAAGCTAAATCCCTAGAAGGGCAATAAAGGAACACTGAAATACTACAGGCCAGAAATTCAATCTCATGGTCCATCAAATCAGCAGCTGATAACTATAAATCTATTTTTTCTTTAACTAATACTAGCACCATAAAGATAACTCATTATATTCATATGCCGAGTGTTTTACTAGTAGTTAGTGTTTGGTTAACTTCAATTTGACTACAAACTCAATTAAATCTACTAGCCCAAGACAGAACTTGAAACTACTTGCCCTGACGTGCCCAGGAGCAACCCTTTGGTTTTCTGGGAAACCTGAGGAGCACAGTGAGCAGCAGTACAGAGTACGTTTGAGCCGAGATGAAAATAATAATAAAGTAACGATAATAGAAAGGAAGAGAAGGAATTCAGCCGAAAGCTGCCCAGCGCTGCTTCACAACTATGCACGCACCCAGGCCGCTGACAGGGAAAGCAACGGAAGGAAGGTCCTGACGGGCAGGACAGGCTCCTGACGGGCAGGACAGACCCTCACCGACCCTCAGGACTTTGCCGACATTAAGTAATTAATTAAGAAATTACTTTCCCCTCTCCCTTCCTCCCTCCGCGCCCCCAGCCGGCCTGGTAGGAAGGGAGGAGGACAGCGTCCCGCAGGCCTCTGCGACAACGGCTCGGGGAGCCGGGCCGGGCCTCGGGCAGCCCCAGCCCCGCACAGAGACCCTGCAGGGTCCCAAGCAGGGCACCTCAGCGGCTCCCGGCCCGGCCGCCCCCCGCCATGCCTCGTCCCCCTCAGCCGGGCCGGGCCGGGCCCGTCCCCTCACCTGAGCGCGGCCCCGCGGCCCGGCCGCCCGTCGCCTTGGCAACGCCTCCCCCCTCCACCCCAACCCGCGGGGCGCGTGCGCACAGCGACGGCGGGAGGGAGGGTGGCAGGGAAATGGCGGTGGAGGTGCCGCTGAGGGGGTTCCGCTTGAGGCGGGCGGGCAGCGCGCAGAAGTTCGGGGTGGCGGCCGGCAGCCTGCGAGGGCTGCTGAGGAAGGGCTGCCGCCTGCTGCAGGTGCCGGCCGGGAGCCGGGGAGAGGGTCCCTGGGCTGCCGGCACCCCCCTGACCCGCCCGCGGGGCAGGTTCCGTTGGCAGGCAGCCGGCTGTGCCTGTACGAGGACGGCACGGAGCTGAGCGAGGGCTTCTTCCGCACGCTGCCGCCGCAGACGGAGCTGGTGCTGCTGGGCGCCGGGGAGAGCTGGCAGGGCTGTGAGTGGGCCGGGGGTGTGCGCTCGGGTGGCGCTGGGACGGGCTGCACGGAGAGGCTGGGGATGTGCCGTCCCTGAGGCATCGAGGTTGGGTTGGTTGAGGAGCTGGGCAACGCGATGTGGCGGTGGCGTTCCTGCCCATGGTTGGATCTGGGTGATCCTTGAGGCCCCTTCCAGCCCAAACCATGCTATGAGTCTGTGAAGGGCCCACACCTGTACGCATCTCCCAGAGCCAGCCCTGCTTTGTCCCCCGCAGGTGTCAGCGATGTGGAGCGGCTCCTGGCCGCCTTCCACAGCCAGCGGGATGCCATTGTCGAGGCCGCGCAGAAGCTGCTCTCTGACGAGCAGGCGCCCAGGAGGCAGAAGCTGCTGGCGGACCTCATCCACAACCTCCATGAGAACATCTCGGCGGAGGACAGGCAGGAGGACAGCAAGTGGTTCGAAGGTTGGTGCCTCAGGAAGGAGCCGGCTCCCCGGGCGTGGTATTCGTCAGGAGTAACAGAAAGATTTTAAAGTTTCTTTAAAGTATGTACATATTTCTGTATCAGGAAACAGGTTTAAAAAACCCTCCCTATTGCTTTATCCAGTTCTAAAATACAAGTAACTTTATTCCCCTATTGACATTTCATAGAGCACATTTACATTCATCTAACGACTTGCTGATAACATATTGATAATTCGCATACATCAGCCAACCAGCCTTTCTTTAGACTTTGTGAGTTCACTCTCCAGTTTCCAGGTCATTGTCACAGGTCATTCAGTCATCTTCTCACAGTCTCTGAATGTTCCATGTGTGCACACTAATGAAAAACATTTAACAACTAAAACATCAGCTACTGTTCTCAAAACAGATGGTCCTTTTAAGTCATGACAGCAGGATAGCCTTGAACCAGTAAAAGACATATGGCAAGAAAAAAATACTCGTGCATACTGATTTTGTGAAGAGAAGGGATAAATACCCAGCTAAGCAGATGCAGAGAACTAAAAGTATTGCACTAAGTTACAACTGTCTTATCTAACTCTCTAGGTCTAGAGTCTCGTTTTAAGAACAAATCAAGCTATATGCGGTACAGTTGTGAAAGCAGAATACGAAGCTACATGAAAGAGGTAAGTTTCTGTTGTGGTAACTTATTTTCAACTTGCTAGTAAAAGTAATCCTGTGACTACGTGTATATAAAATGATTTATAGTTCAACATAGTGATTGTAAAAGAGCCTCAGCCTGCTGTAAGCACTAAGGAATTTATTTATTTTTTTTTTTTAGGTTAATAATTTTACTTCAAACGTTCATCCTACAGCAAGAGATGCATATAAAAGGATCATTGACCTGATGTCAGATAAACTGAAATCTGCGAAATATAATGGCTGCTACTTTGACAGGAGAGAGGAGGAAGCAGTCCGCCTGTGCACTAGGGAGGGATGGTTCTCCTGTCAGGTACATTCAGCCCTGTCTAAAGCAGAGTCTCAGTGCTAACGTGGCTTGCAGTGACAACATTAGATGTTAAGGGAAGGAGATGGTTATTTGGATGCTTGCGTAGAGAAGTATGAGGTTTGGCAGGGTGGTGTTATCACTGCATGCGTGATTTGTCTCTGGTCACGGTAAGTGGAAGTTGTGACAGTCCTGGGCTAGGACTGAGCTGGCATGATAAACAGTTTGCCTTTCATTGTAACTACTTTGTTTTACAGGGACCTTTTGACAGAGATGACTGCCCATGTAAGCATTCCATCAACCCCTACGGTAACAGGGAAAGCAGAATCCTCTTCAGTACCTGGAATCTTGATCACATGTAGGTATAATGTTTCTATACGTGTCTCCGGTGAAAACCATCAGACCTGTTTTCAGGCATTGTATACTTGTGAAGCAAATGGAATTTGCTAAACTAATTTCTTCAGGGGGGGGGGGGAAAAAACAAAACACCACAACAAAAAAAACAACAAACCTAGTTATGGTGAATGAATTCAACATCTACCTTGCCCTAAAAGGAAGATGAAGAAATATCATTAGAGAGTTTTGCTGGCAATGTTGCTTTCTCTTTTGCATTTTACAGAATAGAGAAGAAACGTACTGTTGTCCCAGAACTGGCAGAAGCTGTCAAAACACGAGATGGAAGAGAAGTGAACTGGGAATACTTCTATCAGCTACTGTTTACCATAGATAATTTAAAACTTGTACATATTGCTTGCCATAAGAAAACGGGTCATAATCTCAGCTGCGACAAGACAAAAATTTACAGAAAAAGGAAGCAAACCCATGAGATTTCATAGTGCTGTCGCCGAATGTGACTTGCTTTTCACAAAATCATGTAAGATGGTGGCATTTTTAAATAGCTCATTTCTTAAAAACTTACTTAGCAAGTCTCTTCTGGCAAGGACTTCTTCCTTTATCACCACCAGTGCCTTATTTCAATTGCAATCTCAAAAAGCATATGTTCAGATCATGCCTGATTCTCCCACCTTCTCACTTACTACCAGCGTTCCTGAAATGACAGCGTGGTAGTCTGACTCATAACTGTATTGTGTAAAAATGAGGCCAGAGGCTGACACTGATTATACCTTATGATCTCTTGGTGTGATAAGTATAGGCCTAAAACTTAGAGTAAATAGAAACTTACACAAAATACTTCTTAAAAACTAATCTATTTTTATGAACATTAGGCCACACAAAGAATACTTGAAGGTAATTACTTTGTTTTGTGCCTTTTCCAGGTAGGCAACCTGTGTAATTTCAGAGGTGCTAAGTGATTCAGCAGCAGAGCTGCTGACTTCTCTGTTGCAAAATAGCTGCACTCATCCATGACCCTTCCATGTACTGTTGCATAGATGCAGATCCTCTAGAAGGAATAGCAAGGCTCTGGTGCATCTTTGCATTTGCCACTTTTGTTCTTTATCATCTCTCTCCTTGATGTGTCTCTCCTTTCAATAGTCTTCGCCTCTTTAGCTTGCTTGAAGTAATGCATGCAGTTTTATTATATAATAATCATGTTTGCTGCTTTCAAGAATGTTGCTTCTCTAAAACACTCCCTACCTCTCAGGTAACAAAATCCAAATAGATAATTATCTATTTTTAAATACCAGCTGATCACAACTGAACATTCAGGGCCCATCAATGGAAACAACATGAGTATTTTTTTAAATAATAACTAAAAAAATCCCTGCCATCTTTCTGTGTGTGTATGTGGAGGCAGAGGTGCATGAGTAGTTAATAAGGTGTAACGTAGCATGAACAATGCAGTCTAGAAAGATTTAGCATGGGGAAAGGTGCTTATGAATGAAGCAGTAGATACTTAATGCTGTGTAAATGGCATACTTCAGTTACCTCTATGGAAGAGCTCTGTTTTAATTCCTCTTATCAGTGGTTCTCTTACTTACCCAGGTAAATTCAGCTAGTCTAGACAGCATTGTATTAAGATAGTAGTGCCGTGTGAGCCACAGCTTACATTTATAGGTCTTGGAAATGCAGTTTTGCTACAGACCGTATTAATCCACTTGAAGTAAAAAATGTGATCATCCTCCCAAACATTTCAACATGAAATCTAAGTAGGTGCATTTTCAATACAGGATTTCCAATACCAGTGTATTGAATTGATCCTTCCTGATCAACCTTACCGAATACACACGAACAGGTGAAAACATGCTGTACTATTTTGACATTGGTGAAGGGATCGCAGCAAGGATTCTGAAACAATGTAATCTAGAACACCAGTTTGCACTGTGTGAAACTAAAATGAGTTGTCTGTGTGTGAAGACATTGGCTAGAAAAAAGGCAACAGATATGGCATTTAGGGAAGGCTGGGAAAACTTCAAGATGGAGTTGAGCTGAAAACCATGAATACACTATTAAAATATTAAGATTTTTCTGTGTCACAGAATTAGAGTAAAAATGAGCCAAGAACTATCGTTGACAGAAACAATGCATCAACTGGAGTGGGAATATGAATAAATTAACATGTCATGCATATACAGTTTGTTTTGCTTATGATTTTTGAATGTTTAACGTGCTATAGCTGTAGAAATTAATATTTATTTAAACCATCTGCTGACTATATTTTCCTCTATATTTTTAGAAATAGTTTTTTCTACATTTGTAACAATAAATACCTGGAAGCCTATTGCATAATCACACTTTCAAAGTATTATCATAAACATTGGATGAGTTAGCAATTCCTGAAATCATCTGAGGCTGCTCATTATTTTCTAGAAACGCAGGAGGACTGACCTACATCTCCTTAGCAATCAATACTCATTGGTCTGTTGATAAAGTCCTACACTGAGAGAACTTTATTCTTCTTTTACCACCATCAATGCATTTGTTTATAAAATTTCATAACCCTTGGAAGTAAACTGAAAATACCGCACAAGCTGCATTACAAAACTATTAAAAAGAGCAACTCTAAAAGCTGATCTGATGGAAGAGGGAAGCAGTCACCTTCATTCTATGTGGTGGTTGTTCAGAGAACTGAGGAGCAATACAAAGTTACTTAACATGCAGAAATGAAAACCACTGAACTCCTGTTGGCATACGTGCATTGAGTTTTGCCAGCAGAACTGCATTTTAAAGGTTCAATTGTTTTGTTAGATGAAAACAATGCAGTGCAACAAAACTTAAATAACGGAGGCTGGTGTCCTTCTGAATTGTGTTATCAGCTGCTTGCTTTACTAGCTGTAATGGTAGATATCGCAGAATTAAAAGAAAAAAGACTGTTCTAAGATGATTTACTTGATAATTTTTAAGAAAGGAGGGAGAATAGGCCAAATGTTCCCTGTAAATATGAACTCAAGTTTATAACAAAATAATAAAAACTTGTTTTCCATGCTTTATTGTAACTGCTAGTGATAAACATGATAAATTACAATTTATTTTCAATTCACTGAAAATTCAAACTATGCCCCAGAAAGTTGTGGGAGAACACTGCATCTGACAATTCCAGAAAAACAAACTATACCCATTCTCTGTTTTAAAAAAAGGCAAACGCTGACAAATCATGCTAGTGATAACAGCCAACCACCATTACACCATCTGAAAGAAAAAGGTTTTTTTTTTTTTTTTTTTTGTTTTTTTTTTAAAACAGTTTCTTGCTAGAAAACATCCTCTTCCTCCTCCTCCTCTTCCTTTGCAATGAAATGTAGCCTTCTGAATTCCCGCCTGCTCATTGTTGTGCTTGGGAGTGCAACTGCTGGCTGATCCTTTAAGAAAAAGATAAAATTACGTCAAGTTGCTGCAGATAGCAGACCTCCTACATCTCCAGCAGTTCCCATTCTTTCACACCGATACACGAGGCATTAACACACACCTCTTCTCTTGGAAGTGGTGGCATCCAATTAAACTCCTAGCTAAAGCAGAAGTGCTTGGAGGGGAGCCTGTCTGAATCAGCCAAGGCTCACTGTCAAAGTGAGGGCTGGCATTCCTTCTGCAGTCTTGAAAAGGACTCAGAGAGGGTTAAACGCTCTACAAATGAATCCTTACTACTCCCACTAAACTATAAGATGTCTCCCACTAAACACCAATCCTCATTAAACACCTGAAAGATGAAAGCATCATTTGTCCAAAGGTAGATAATGTTAAATGCAGACCTGGGGTTCAAATTTAAAATTTTGGTTCCTAAGCAGTCCAAAAGCAGAAGTGGCTATAAACCAATTTCCCTCCCAAATAATTAAAATATTCATAGTTAAGAACCAGTGACCAATGAAAAACTGTTTTGAAAGGATAACATTGTTCCACCGTAATACAGCTATGTATATCTTTGTGAGTAAAAAGGCTTCTTTAGAGAATTGGAATAATAAAATCTAACCAAGAAGGATTTTGCATCTGAAATAAACTTTGCTTGTCTCTGACAGAGACAAATCATTCCACTTGGTGGATGGGGATATTTCTCCATCTGACTACCAACACTAGTCAAACTTGCATACAGTTTTGAGATTTGCCTAATATCGAAACAGAACAGAACTGAGTCTATAAAAAGTAAACAGATTTTCACCATCTTACCTGTATAAAGTCAATGTTTCCAAAGAATCTGTCCACTGGCATTGGCTGGTTACTGTCTTCATCCAAGAAAGCACTGTTATCTAGTTCCGTTGGTTTCTTTGGGACACCTCCATCCTTCAAGCTAGACTCATCTGAAAGTACAGACTCACAGCCGCTCTCCTCTTCACTGCTGACATTATTTTGCAGATTTTCATTGCTTTCTGTTTTTGAAGGAGCACTACCTGATTTCTCTGCAAATGGCTTCAAAGAAACATTACACTCCTTTTCCTGTCTCTCTTCACTAGTCTCTGGAATGCTTTCACCTTTTTTCTGTTGCATTATATTACGGTCTCCTGAATCTTCTGAATGTGAATCCTCAGCAGATGTTTTCAGTGCTGCTTTCCTCACTGCAAGGTTTCCAGTCCCACATGTTGCTTCTAGTTCTGATTTTACTCGACTGTTTTTTTCACATTTTAGCCTCTTTGAGGGTTGTCTGTCAGCTGCTTTGCGTGAAGAAGACTGTTAGAAGAAAAAAATCAGATCCTGAAGCTATCTAAAAAAACTAACTAACTAAATAAATCACCAGATCTCATTAGTTGCAAGGCTAGATGTGAAACTGAATGACTCCATCAGGAGAGCAGCCAGTGTTTGTCAAGGAGCTGCAACCTGATTCTAACCCGCAACACTAAGCAAAATAATTACTAGAAAATGCATTTAAAAAAGAGGCGCAGATAGGTTATGTTAGACCACAATGTATAGCCCAACAGAAATCTTCTCAAAGCATAAACTAGTGCAGGACAAGGCTAATCACCATCTTCATGTTTTCTTAGGGATGCTATGGATCATAATTAGTGTAACAGAACGAACTACCATCTGCTGGCAGAGCCTGCTGGCTGGATAACAGCACACTGTACAGACTCCTTGCACAGTACTTCAAACAATTAATTATGAATCTAAAAATTAACTCTGTAGCACACAGTCCTACTCAGGCACTGTATTGTTACACACACGTTTAAGAAAGGTGGGAAAGGTGAAGCATTCACGTAAGCTCTGTGGGTAAATCCAACACAGTGTCACTCAGCTGGCAGCTGTTTATAATTAGTATCCCTGCAGTTCCTTGGGCAGATTTTAAGTCTTTTGGAAGCCACGGTTCCCAGAGCAGCCGTGTACCCCATGCTGTACGTTCACGCATCCCACACCATGCACAGGAGCCAGCGGCAGCGATGGCAGGGAAGGAGTCGGTATTTCCTTGCAATTAGCAACTTGCACGGGGGATTGAGGGGCTATTTCACTAACCATTAATTGCACAGAACTGCCCGAACGGTTACAGCCCATGAAACCACGTGGAAAATTAAGCTATTTTACAAAATGCAAGACAAACTACATCTGTAGGAACCACTCGTCAGCCGGAGCCACACCACCGAACGCGCCAGGAGGGCCGAGGCCTCCCCGGGCGGGTGCTGGGAGGCACGGCCAGCATCCAGAGAACGCCCCGGAGGCTCCCCGAGCGCCCCTGGCCCGCAGCGCCCCTCACCTGTCGGCTCCTCCCGCGGCCAGCCCCACGCGAAGCCCCAGCCGCGGCCCGCCGCTCCAGGCCGCCCGCCGCCATCTTGGGGGAGGGGGGCGTGAAGCCACGGCCGCCATCTTGGGGCCGGGCCCTGGCCTCGGGCGGCCCCCGCCGAAAGGAGGGGCGAGGGGAAGCCTCGGTCCCCGGGGCGGAGAGAGGGGGCTCCGACGCGGGGGGGTACACAGCCACAGCACCCGGCCCAAAGCAGCCCCGGCTTTGCCCTAGGGCAGGGTGGTGTTAAAACCGCCCTTTGGCACGCCACAACCGAGGAGCTGGCGTCCCTCTACTCTCTGGTGGGCTGCTGCCTGTGAAAAACAACAAGTTGTGCCCGCTGGCTGTGTGGGTTATAAACATTTCAGGTCTTCCACTTGCCAGTGTCTTACATCTGGAACAGCACTAGCTTTGGTTTTAAGATGTGTGGTTGGGGACTTATTATTCAGATATGCCTCTCGGTTCGCTTCCACAGCCCTCAGGGAACGAATTATGTTAGTAACTCAAATCCCTCTTTAACTTCAAGGGCTCTGATGATAGCAGATGAATTTCTGTGTAGCAAAGCAGCCAGACACCTAGATTTAAGTATGTAATTATCTTCACTCATTTTACTGGGGGAGGTGAGGTAGGATGCTTGCCCGCTGCAGGGAATCGAAGGTCCAACACTGCTGCAGGCTGTGGCGGGTGGACAGCAGAGTCCTCCTGAACCCAACCCACCGTGCTTCACACTAAGCCACATCCCTGTGTTTCTGTTAATTCCATGCTTTGATGACACTATGGGGATTTTCATAATTCTGTCTGGATAAAGGCACAGGAGCTCTATATTATTATTATTATAGCAAGCCTTTAATATTCTCACTCGTTTCAGAGCCATACCACAATTCTCTAAGGTTTGAGGATGTCACCTGTGCTCCTAAATCCAAGTCAGCAGACAAAATTCTTGTCCGTGCAACCTGCCCTTAAAAAACATGAGCGACAATTTGAATCTCAGTAATGTGGCAACAATGTACCCCTGAGAATATTCAGGTAAGACATTTTTTCTCAAAACCAGAATGTCTCCCAGTTAAGCTGCTGAGGTTCAGAGACATTCCTGATATGTTGTTTTGCAATTTCACTTAGTGCTCAGGGGTCTTCTGCGCTTTGTTTTGCGGCTGAGATAATTCATATTCTCCTCCAAAAGCACCAGCTCTTGCTCCACTCTCTCAGTGTTGTTGCTTGCAGCCAAAGAATACAGATGATTGTTTTTATTATACAGTGAAAACTTATATTGTCTCGTAAACAGAAGAGGACTGGAGCTGGCTGCAGAGCAGCATTTCAGTTGCTGGAAAACTTGGTTGCTGTTTTAATTCCCCCTGTGAAATGAAAATAGTAAGAAAAAGAATTTTGAGGATTTAAATAAATTCTTTCCATAACTCTCTGCATTTCTCATTCTTTATGCTGCTTTGTAAAGTTGTTATGCATATTAGAGTGATGAGGGCAATGGTGGCTCAGCCTTCTGCAGCCTGGCATGCTTTGGTGGCCCAGTACAAGTGCAGCCATACAGCAGGCAGCACCCAGGGTTAACCCTTGCACCTCTGCTTCAATATGGATCCAGTCTTCTATTCTCCTTTCAAAATTCTTCTCTCTGACAGCCAAATAACACATATCAGAAATAGAGTGCCAAGATGCTTTCTATAAGGGATGTCTTTCCCCTCTATCTTTCTGGGTGCCAGACTCACCAGGGAGTAAGGGGATGCAGCACCTTACACACACAAATCCAGAGTGCCAGGGCTTTTTGCAGAGCTCTTGTATTCTGGTCACTGTGTTCTCTCTCCAACAATAACCTTACTTCATGAGAAAACGATGGCAATTTCACAACTGCAGATGTTGCATTTTCTGAAATACAGCTGATCCCTCTCTGAGAAAACATTCATCACATAGTGCAGAGAGCATCCCAGGAGAGGCAGCAAGAATGGAGAACCCCTCCAAGATCAGTCCACATCTCAGCAGCAGTCAGTGTCTCCTGAGTGACTTGAAAGACTGTGCAGAGGCTGCTAGCAGCCAAGAAGCCCTTAAAGAGAATCAGAGCAGCACAAACTATTTACATTAAATACACATTTCCACATAAAAGAGGACTTAGTCTCAACAATATTATAAAGTGCTTTTTATTAGAATCGGTTGTCTAAGCAGGCAGGCCAAAAAAAAAAAAAAAAAAAAAAAAAGGAGATTTTGTGATCTCCCTCATTTTTATGAAAGCTGGCTGGCAGATGTAAAGCAGCAGCTGATGAGCTTATTGTGCAGGAAGGGAGGGTCAGGCTGTGAAACTCGATGTGTAAATTAGCTTCTTGCAGCACTTGTCTCTGTGCCTGTCACTTCCACCAGTGTCCCTGTCTGTTATAATCCTCCAAGTTCATTTGGTTAAACATTAGTGACATGCTGGGGACGGCAGCCAAAAATAATGTTGCCTGTAAACACAACGGCTGTGAACTGTTGAATGAGAGATCTATCAAACCAACCAAGCATCCAGCAGGAGCACGGACTGGTCTTTTCCTGCTATGGAAAAGTTATTTTTAGCTCAGGTGGCTGCATTCTTCTTCATTAACAGCACCTGGGGAGAAAGCTGAATGAGGTTCCCCTACCTCATGGCTGGGGATAGGGAGACCTGGGCTGCAGCATCCTCCTGCTCTCAGCGCCTCCTCACAGAGCCAGCTCTGGCAGGATGATTTAGTCTAGCTGGGGCTTTGGGACACAGCCCTTTCACCACCATTCCTTCCAGTTGCACTGCCATGATGTTGTCATGCCAACTCAGGTAATGACTGAATATTGAACTTCTGATTTTGGGCTGCCAGAGCCACTGCCTCCTGGAAGAATTGCTGATGAGTTGATAGAACTAGCTGGAACTGAAACATTCAGGTGAGTCTGCAGCCCTCTGACACTGGCTGCCCTGGGCAGTGCTATCTGGAGTACCTTTGCACCGCTCAAAGCCAAATAAAACCGTCATATTAACTACCAAGGAATGTTCACACCATGAACTAGAGAGCCCAGACAGAGCAACAACAGGGAACTGATGACTCACAATTAAATTTGGTGCTTACCAGATGAAAAATCTCTTTTTGAGCCTTATTTTGGATTTCTTTCTAGTATCTTATCAAGAACCAAATGTGGAATGCTAGAATCTGAAGAAATTAATACAACTGAGCAGAGTACATTGGCTTTGCGTGAAAGAGCAGCAAAGAAAAAATATGAAATTCGTTACTTTAATGAAAAACCTTAAGGGATATCTGAGAATCCAGAGAAGCAGTCTGCAGTGGGACATCTGTGGTGCTGGGCTGGCAGAGGAATTGCACCACGCTGCCCTCCCTCCCACCCCTACAGCCAGGAATGCCAGATCCCAACCAGGGCTCGCTGCTGGCAATAAGATCCTCCTCAGTTCTGATGCAAATACCTGTTTTTTTTTACTGTCTCTAGTGGTTATGTGACAAACCCTTCCCAAGGCACTCTGCAAACACCAGCCAATGAATTCAGGGCACCCGATCTGCCCAAGGCTTCTTCCCCTTCCAAAGGCTTTAACTGCTTTAAGCAATGTTGATTTTTTAAAGTGTTTCACAAAACCCAAGTAAATCTCTCCCAGCACAAAACATCCCACTGAGACCAAATCATTACCATTGCTCCAGGAACCTGTCTGATTACAAGGGCTGTGGCAACCCTATGCTGCTGCTACAAAGCCGAACAACACCTTACAGGGTTTTTTTCCTGACTCCGTCTAATAGCTGCTTAACAGCAGTCGTGCAAACAGACGTTCTCTTTCCAACACTTTATTTATTTATTTTTTTTCAGAAAGGTTGGTTGAGGGGTTTGACTGCCATCACGTTAAGAGCTGGGGGAGGCGGCTGCAGACACTGGGGGTCACTGTTACACCGGAGATGCAGCGCGGCCGTGGGAAAAGCAGCTCCCGGCCACGGCCACGGCCACGGCCACAGCCACAATCCCGGGCCAGGCACAGGGCAGCTGCCTTCCCTCGCAGGAGGCAGCACTCATCCTGCAAGGTGTGGAGGCTGCGTCACATCACACCTGGAAAACCTCTTGGTTTTCCCTCTCCCCTTTTTGTGCTTCCCTCCCCGCACCCCCCAGAGCAGCAGGCAGCCTGAGCACAACATTAAAACAGGGTTGGGAGCGTTACATGGGAGCAGCTCAACCCCAAATGGGGTTGGGAGTTGACATGGCAGCCCTGATGCCCGCTGCTCCCAGCTGGGATTGGAGCAGCCTCACCATCTCCTCCAGCCCCTTGCTGCCTGCAGGGCAGCACCACCTGCCCTGGCCGGCTATCGTTGGGAGCAACCCTGCTGTGTTCAGCCGAAAACACAAGCCTGAGGCGCTCCCAGCATCATTTCTTTGCTTAGTCACTGTTGCACTGCTTTATTAGGTGGAAGGAGGTGAAGGCAGCTCTCACACAAACCTGCGGATGGTGCAGAGGTGGCACAACTCAGTATCGTCTCCCCTCCTGATAGCATCAGAGTCACTCAGGTTGGAAAAGGCCTCTAAGATCATCTAGTCCAACCCTTACCCTAGCAAATCCTCCATGCATGCTTGTGGCAGCTTTCCCCATGCTCAACCCAGCACATGGCCACCCCAGAGAGCACCTGTGGAGGGATGGGTGCGCAGGGCCAGCCCCGGGGGCTGGAGTAGAGCCTGGGCAGGGCCTGCTGGCTCCTGCATCCCAAGCAGAAACCCCCCTGCGAGCCCACCCTGCCCAGAAAGTGCTGCCCAACCAGCGGTCACAAAGCGGGAAGACTCCTCTTCTTCCATCCTAGGCACCAAACTTGCTGAGCCCAATGTAGGTTCTCTACCAGTGACAGGCAGTGTTTTGGTAAATGCTCTACATTATTTAACACTGTTTCTTTGGGGAGATTAAAAGTGCTCTGAGTAAACATACCTCTCTTCCACGCACACCTGACAATGACAGAAGAGGCTGTTTTACAGAAGGCTCATTAAAAATAAAAACACTGTGTTGATTTCAGCAGCTTAAATTACTTAAGCCACTGTAATGGGATAAATATTTGATGGTGAAGTTTATTAAATTTCCACTGATATTATGTTGCTGCTAAAAATATAAAAGATTTTTAAAGCCTGCTTGGTGTCTCCGAAGGGAGATGGTTGGAAGCCTGCCTCAAAATCTGCCTGCAGGGACCACTTTTGGGATGCAAACAAATTATCTGCTTCCCTCTGTCGTACGCAGGTACCAGCGAGTGCTTTCTGCTCCCATCAGAATTTGTCAAGTCCCTGCTAGCCACACAAAAGGAGCACGGGGCAGCCTGCAGCTGCTCTAAAAGCTTGTCGCTGTGTGATCCTGCTGGGGACTGCTCTGCTCCATGGTGTCCCCAGGCCCAGGACAGCCCCAGCAGCAGCTCAGGGAAGCAAGGAGCCTGCTGCAGGCAGGGGGCAGGGGCATCAACCCCCAGCTGAGCATTTGTCGGGTTTGGAGCCTGCCTCTCAGCACATGCAGGCTCTCGGGACCACAATCATCACCCCCCAGCACAGGGAAATCTAAAGAGCCTGGACATGGAAGGCTGCAAGGATATTTCACATTCTGATTTTACAGAGTTTTACCTGATCTTAACACATGAGCACGTCCCTTTGAACCCAGCTTGAGACAAGCCTTGCCTTTTAGCTGAGCGATGCCTACATGCCCGCGAAGCCCCATCCTGAAGCGTTGCTCTAGGAACCCACAGCACATCTCCTGCCAGGGTGCTGGCAAGTCGAGCAGCCCTGAGTCTATAGACATTTCTATTTGTCTTTGAAATGATTGCTGTGCAGAGATATACTCTCTGTCTCTGTCATGGAATTAACTCCTGTTCATTTTGTCACTTGTGATAATTCAATACATGAAGTTATAAAACCTCAACAATTTCATTCCTGGCTCTCAAGAATCACCAATTGCTGGGCAAATGAGTGGTATCCCCAAGGAACAGAGCAGGTCCAAGCAGAGATGCTGGGCCAGGGCTCATCAGAGAAAGAAAACTATCAGCGTTTTCATTGAGAGAAATCTTTTTTCCCTGGTATCTTACAGGAGTGGCAGTTTAAGCTACTTGGGGAATATTGCTACAGTTCAATAGCTCCCCAAATTAAAAAAGGATAATTACAGTTGAAACACCCTAGAGAGGGACCATGGAATTGGCCACTGAGGTCAGTCTCTTGCCAAGTCTTACCGAATCCTTGCAGAAAAGGAGCAAGCTTCATCTGCAAAGCACTTAGAGGGTTTTCCCCCCTCCACTACTGATACCAGAGATTTCATGTAAAAAGCTGCCTCTGCACCTCAGAAAAGACCTTCTACCAATGGGGCTCCTCAGACAGCATCTATCTCAAAAGAGCAAGGAAAAACAATCAGAGGAGACATGTTCCGTTCATGCAACAGCAAGCAATATTGTTCCATTGGCAAGATTCACGCTAAGACAACTGCTGTAGTGCCCTCGAGTGCAGCGCGCTCATGCATCCATTCCATCGGGGACTTGAGTGCAGCAGGAGCGATTCGCTTATCAGCCCTACAAGGCTCCAGTAATGAAGTCAGGCCTTCATTACAGCCTGTTTAAATATTTTCTACACGGCAAGCACGCCTCCACCACCTCTGTTCGGAGCTCACCGGCGGGTCTCCTACATTCTCTTTGGGAGCAGCTCTCCAGGATCAGCTCCACTGTGCGCTGTCACAGCACGCACATCACCTCCTGCCTTGTGAGGGTTGTGCCTTGCCACCCTCACACCTGCACGCTGTAAGGAGAAGACTGCAAGCACCCAGACACTGCCCTGGGTGCACTGTCTCCTTCCCTGGGTGATACGGCTGGTTGGCCTCAGCTGAAACATCCACCCCTCAGGTGCCCACCATGCAGCCAGCAGCAGCACTGGCATGCTGCAGATGTCCTTCTGACAACTGGGTTTGATGTGAGGATGCCTGAATAGGAAACCACCCAAGAGCAGAGGAAAAACACTACATATTCCGTGTTGTCATTTCGACTAGAAAGCAAAGCCGACAGCTCTCTATCTTTGGGGAATTAGAAGCTGTTTGGACAAAAGTTTCCCCATGGGTAGCACACTTGCGGGAACAAAGCCATAGGGTTCACAGCGCAAACAAGTTTCCTACAGCCCGCGTGATCAAAAGGTAGCACTGAAGCAGTGTGTAAACCAGGTTAGGCAGGAAAGATTAAACAATAATCAAGCTGCACAAGAAATGCCTTCTGATATCAGGTTCTGAGAGAATTTAAACAAGCGGTAGCTCCATCATTTCCAGAAACGACTCTGCAGACAATAGCGGTGTTTAAGGAGAAGTTATGTGATCCCTGGGGCTGTAATTCTGCCATCCTGCTTACCAGGGGAAGAAACCAAGTCACCAGGCAGGGCCCTGCATGGCATCTCAGCTCACCAATGCCACCCCAGCTCTTTCTGTGTGGTTGCTGAACCTTGTTGTCACTTCTTTATGTCCTGCAGAGGAACACCCACAGCGACTTCTGCTGTCATGCTTAACATCCAAAGTTTTTCAGGATGGATTTTTTTTTTTTTTTTTTTCCAGGATGGATGTGAGGGTTAAAAGCAGCAAGTGGTAGAGCTGCACCAGCATCCCAGTTCTGACCAGTTTGGAGCATCCCACACGGTTCCACGCTGCGCCCTGGAGACCGCTCACCCCCACCACCCCAATGCCTGCAGAGCTGCCCTGAAGGGGAGCCTGTTCCTCACATGCCATACCAGTGTGGGGCTGATCCTCCCCATCACAGACTTCTCACTGCAAACAGGAGACATCAGACACCCCTCATTGCCCCTGGCCAGCCCTCAGCAAAACACTGTCTTCTCCTTCCCTCAAAGCTCTCCAGAGGCAAGCATCACTGGCCAACAAGCCCGAATGCACATTAGCAGCTCTTCCAGCCCCTGAACCTTGTCACTCTCCAGGGAACATGTTTTTACCTCTGCTTGATGTTTCCGCTGCATGGCTGGGGCCAAGCTCCCTGCACTTGATGTGCTGCTTCCCCAGCACTTGACCCATGGCCATGCTCTGCCTGCACATTTCTCATCGCTTCATGCCTTTGGTCATGCTCCTTGGTAGGAAACATGCAAATCCTTCAATTTTGTCTCTATGCTTAGCAGTCGGGGAAGGAAAATCCCCTGAAGAATTGCCTAGGTTGCATCTCTGGGAAGCAGAAATGTACAGGTGTGCACTTCCATAAATATTTCAGGACGGAGTTTATTAGATTCCACTAACGTGGCAGCTGCAGCAGTACAGATGCTAAGGCTCTGGAAGAAGGCCAGCCACCCGTTTCACAACCAACGTGTGTAAAGGCACCGTGCTGGGCAGAGCCTGGCCGCCTCTTCGAACACGGATAGCTGGTCAGGAGGAAGAGAGGGGCCACCAGCCTCCTGCTGACGCAATTTTCCCTTCTGTAGTTTAATCCTCCTCCTTCCCCTTGATATGCAGTTTATTTAATTGCAGAGACAGGATGCATTTCTTTCTTGAGGGATTGTGGGAGAATATTTGTAATCCAGGGGCTGTAATTGAACTCGGTAATAATAATTATACTTCTCTTCATTAATATGTCTTAAAGCTCATTACAAACTATTCTTGTGCCAGCATCTTTGCCAAATCCCTGCAGGGTTGGAGATAACTTTTTATTCCACTACAGTAGCAACTTTAAAGAGTGCTCCTACAGTTGGAGGGTAACAGCCATCGCCCACACCAGAAACACAATTTTAAGGACGGGGAAGCCAAGTCCCAGGCAGCACAGGGAATTGCCCAAGTGTCCCAGGAGGCTGCAGCCTGGCCCAGGAGCAGTGAGCAGCAACACTGCTTCACTGAACGCCATGCTCGGGCTCGTCCATGCAGGGGTCTCACCAGAGACACCCTGTATTTGGGGATTTTCTGGCAGGCTGAAGTGAGCACTGAAATGCAAAGCGCTGCTGGGACACAGCCAGGTCCCCACGTACAGTGTGCAGATAGCAGACAGCAGGGACACACCTCTGTCATTACATACCCCGAAGAACGTATCTGAAAGCGGATGCTTTTCAGTACAAGAATGCCTATTCCAAATCACAGGTCTGCAATTAAGATGAAAAATTCAAACTTGTTTTACTTAGACAAGAGATACCAGGGAGGCAGCACATTAGGATATGTTCCAAACTCACAAATCCCATTAACACTGAAGTGAGGTCCCCATGCAAATCCCTGTGTGTGGAGAGGAAAACATGCCTCAGATTTAAGATAATTTTAAGCCCCACTCAGACACAGGGATGCTGCTCTTTCAATATTTAAGCTCAGTCTGTGAAACAACACAAGTTATCTAACATTCATTATCCCGTTTGTGCCAGCATCTTTGCCAAGTCCCCAGTGCATTGGGGAGAACCATTTTCTTGCTACGGCAACAGCACTGAGGTGTGCTGTTGCAATTACAGGGGAATATAAATTTATAGCTCTCCTGAAATCACAGCACTCCCATTGCAGCAGCCCACTGGCTGTGCGCTAAATTTGCCCAGACAGCGGCACGGCCAGACAATGACGGCCTGTGGAGATATTCCCAAATAGACCAGGTGCCTCTGAGTTTTCTTTTGGATAAAATGAACTCCTCTTTCACCATCTCCCCAGCTCATATCAATTTCAAGAGAAAAAGGTATGAAAAAGGAATAGAATGAGCGACAGCAGACACAATAGGCTCTCTTTGAGACAATCCTTCCAGGTATATATGCACTTGCTCTAGGTCTGCAAGTATTTGTCATATAAGTTCAATTAATTTTCCCCAACCAACCCTCACTGCCTTTCCTCAGAAACTCTCCCGTTGAGCTCATCCACAAAGCTTGGAGCTGTCACTCCCTGGTCCCTGCCAGCACACGCTGCACACTCCTGGTTGCGTGAGCAAGGCAAGCCCCGAGCTGCACCAGGTGCAGTTTGCAGGGGCAGAAGAGGAACAGATGAAAACATGCTTAAAATGATGAAGCTAGGAGGTTTTACCAGCAGGTACAGATGTCTGGAAAATCCTTTCCATGTTTTGGAGCAGAGCAAAGCAGAGGATGTGTCAATGGGCATCCCGGCTGCCAGGGACCATCCCCTCCTCTCCATCCCTGAGACCTGTGGCTGCACAACCCGGAGCCTCAGGGAGCCCCAAAGCATACCAGGAACATCAGAGAGCCCCTGCAGCAAAGTCAGCTGAAGACAATGGTGTGCACAAAGCAACAACATGGAGATCATTTCTGCCTGTCTTAAAGCTGCCTCTGCTGCTGCCGTGAGTGGCAGAGAGCGGCACACCAGCCTGTGCGTAAGCCCAACAGCTGGGTCTGGGCAGGCACAGCACTGCTGAGGTGAGGACCATTGGTGCTTTCTGAGGGGATGCTAAAGAGCACAAGGCGTACACTCCTGCCCTTTCTGGAGCCTCGTCTCCTCTGGTGAAACACCAGCAAGCCATCCCCTCCCCTGTCCCAATGCTGGCGGCAGAGGACCTGATTCTCCAGGAGGCATCTCCCACACCCCACCCCTCCCCAAAGCAGCCTGCTCTTCAGGGATTTCTGCCTTTCTGATTTAGGCTGAATTGTATCCATCTGAAATGATTTCATTGCTTGAATCTCAGTTCTAGCCTCCAGAGACTAATTACCTGCTTCCTGCATTTGCATCATTACATTCAAGTCCATTTAAGGGATATGCAATTTCTGGAAGGGGAACTGAAACTGATAGGTGAAAATCTTCTAAGCAGCAAATGGCTCGGAAGGAAAAAATGAGAACGCACCTGTGGTGAGCACAGCCATTTTGAGATGGGTTTGGTCCATCCCTCCTGAACTGGAGTTGCAGGCACTGTACATAACCAGGGCCTGACATGGAAAACATGGGTGAACCCCTGTAGGCTTTTCTGAAAGACTTTTAAATACCAAAAGCAAAGAGACAACCTCAACAGGCTGCTGGATCATGTTTTGTTCTTCCACCATTCCCTAGCAAAAAGGGTCTCAGATGTAATTGGTGTTAAAAGCTCTGCTACACAAAGCAAAGCACAAGTCTGGGCTCTGGAAGCCCAGATGCTGTCTCCCGCACCCAGGCGCTCACCCACCAAGCTCCGTGCTCCTGACTGCCAAAAACTTCTGCCCTCAGCTTGCCTTGGGGGCCTGCAGGCCGTCACTCACCCTGGACCAGTCAACTGGCTGGGCTTTTGTGCTCCAATCACCCTAATGACACTCTGGAAATGCTAATGAAAGTGAGTTCAAGATATTTTACATAAATAAGCAATGTGGCAGTCCCGTTCTAGCTTGGCCAGCCAGGGAAACTCACTGGAGAGATATTAACATTGAAATATTTGAGTATGTTCACATGGAACATTTATTGTTTAACTCTGGGCTCCAGTAACAGCTTGTATAAATTATTCATTTTGGAACTGAGATGAAATGCCAGAAACCCCACCCACCAAGGGACCTCTTTTACTGCTACCAAGGATCCAGGCGCAGTTGGCAGTGAGGCCGTCGAGGTAGCATGCGCAGCGACTGCAAGCGGAAAGGAGCCGGCACCTCACCACGATGCTGCTGCCCTTTGTGGGATCCTCAGCACCGTGCAGAAGCTGGGCCCAGTATAACAGGGCACAAATGCTGCCACTGGGCTCCTCGGTTCCCTGTGAGGCACAGAAGCGTTTGCTGGAGGAACCACAGTGAGGGCTGGGATGCGCTTGGAGCCCCATGTGCTGAGTGGCCACCTCGCCGTGAGCCCGGCTGCAGGGAGCATCATGCAGGGTGGTTGTGTGAGCTGGAGCTACTTGGATCCTCAGGACCAGGTGCAGGAACTGGTCCCCATGTTTTGGAAACCCTCTGCAGCACCAGGTGGATGGGGCAAGGGCACACACAGCCCCAGGCACCCTCCCACTGCCCTGCAGGACTCCGGCTGCACAGTGCTGGCATGGTCCATACCAGTACGCTAAAAGAATGCCTGGCAGTTACCATGGCAACTCTTTTTTTTTAAACCCTGCTGTTAAGCTGTTGTGTCAGCCCTCTGTGAGCATCATGACAAGCATCACTGAGGGGCCATGGTGACCCCAAGTTGGCTGCAGTGCCCCACTCCCTGCCTGGCTGCATCCCAGGGCAGCAAGGAGAGGTGTCCCACCCTGCTGGGGCTGCAAGCACAGTGCTGATGGACCAGGTCCTTGGTTTTTGCAGTGGGAATGCCTGCAGCACCCTCAGCCCAAGGTGCAGCTGCAACCTTCCCTGGGTCCCCTCCCTCCTCACACCTCCCCCTCTGCTGGGGACAAGGAGGCACAGGTAGCCTCCAAGAACCAAACCGAAGTGACAGAGCATCCTCCAGCAGGTCGTGGCCACCGCCTCCCCCCCCCAGACTCACCTCCAAACCACCCCAAAGGCAGCAGTTCCATCCTTCCAGCCCCCACACCACCAGCACCATCCGTCCTCATCCTCCAGGTTGGGTAAAGCAGCTCTCCGAGTTCTGCTCCCACCTGCAGCCTTTTGTAACCTCACTCCTGAGGGGAATTAGGCCGTCCTGGTGCCTCCTTTAACCCTCTCCTGCCCCCGGTGATGGGCCTGTTGCTGGTCCTGTCCTGAGACACCCAGCCCTGCGGGCACACAGCACTCTGGGAGGCAGAGGGGGCTGCAGCAGCAGCAGGGTTTGTGCAGGAGCAGCACAGTGCTGTAGTCACAGCCACCCCCTGCGACCGCCGTAACTTCTCCTTACAAACTGCAACTTTTTTATCAGCAGCTGTCTCTGCTTCCAGCAGCATTTTATGGACCATAAGAAAGGCTAAGTGGAAGTTTCCCTTTTTGTCTTTCTATTTTTTTTTTTTTTTAATTATTATTTTTTGAATAGTGGCACGAGGCAAACAGCTTTGCATGGTCTGGAGCAGGAGCCGTGGTGGCAGCCCCTGCTGCGGGAACACCTTGCAGGCAGGAGCAGCACAAGGGCAGTGACAGCATCGTGGGTGCATGCACCAGCCTGTGCCTGGCTCAGTTCCTTCAGGTGGGGAATAATCTCACTGCAGAGAACACTAATGAGAATTTTGTATGGGAGAAACGAAGAGGTGAAGCTACCTATCACAATACTGAGCAATGAAATTAAGAGGGTAATAATTATCCGTGCATGAGATTCCAAGCAGAAGAATTATCCCAGGAACCGTGTGACTAACTGCCTTGGGATCCCATAGGTGTCTCTTATCCCCGGGTTGTTTTCACACAACAGCTCAGGGTGGCTCCAACCCCCAAGGCTGCCAGCCCCATGTTCGCTGCCATGTGCCCTCCTGTCCAGCACGCACAGCTGGGCACGTTCCAGGCAAATCATAGCATGCAAATGTATAGGATCAGAGGAAATCAATGGCATTAAAAATTAAATCTGAAATCATCCCAAAAGTGAGAAAACACTTGCTAATATTTTGTTTGTATGGGCAGATACCGGAGTTGAGGACAGAGCGAGCACTGCGGGCAGTGCCAGCCCGTCCTGGCTGTGCAGCGTGAGTGTCGCAGCCGGAGGAGCCTCTCCTCGCCCTGCTGCTACCGTGGGGGAAGCAGCTGAGTGGTTTTTCCCTCTTCTAACCCTGTATTTAGAAGCTGAAGCCAAACAAGGCTGTGCCTGGTGTCGGGTCACAGTGCAGTTAGGTTCATCAGGCACAGAAAGTACCTGCAGCAGCTTAATGCTCCTCTCTGGAGGGGGTTTTGTCCTGCAGTCCCTGTCAAGAAGAGCATTCCCTTGTGTGCAGCATCGCTCCCCTGCTGCCAACGTCTCTGCGTTGGGTTGGAGATAGGTCCTGCAACACTTGCTGCTCTAGTGCTTTTACAAGACATAAAGGCACAAAATACAGCTGGGTGGCACGTGCCCGTGAAGCACAGCTCTGCTCCTGCTGGCCTGGCCGGCGCTGCAAGGAGCTGCTGGCACAAGCACCCTGCGAGCAGAGCCCCATGTCTCCCTGGGATGCAGCCCAGGTGTGAACATTGGAAATATGCTGAATAAACCTGAGAAATGCATTCTCAGGGGCCGAGTCATGCCATCTCGCTGTGTGAGGAGAAATTATATAATTCCAGTTTGTGGCTTCTTTAGTGGGGATTTTATTCCTTAGCCTGAGGCAGTGTTTCTCCGGAAGGTCTCTGTGTTGCATTACTGAGGTGATCAGCTGGCTCTGAGGACCTGGGGACAGATGGTGATGCCAGACTCCTCCCTGAGCTTACCTTCAGTGCCCATGCACTGCAGTGGAAGGCTGATGGGGGCACCTGTGGCTGTCTCTGCCACCTCTGCCTGGTGTCCACCAGTGGGATCTGCCCACGCAGGGGCAGAGGAAGGGGCTCGGGGCTGGGGCTGTGCCACTTCCAGCATCCCAACTGCACCGCTGCTGGATGGGGTACGTACATGTGCCCAGTGCAGCCTCACCAAGAGTCAGCTCTGCAGAAGCCAAACAATGAGGGAAAGTGTCAATAAACATGTATTTTTTACAGTCCATTATCTTACCCTTGCCAGCTTTTAGGCTGTTATTGCACCAAGCCATTAAATCCCCTCCACGAGCACCACGCGCCGTTTGTGTAACGCCGCGTAATGGGACCGTTAATGCCTCCCCCCTGCTGCTGAGCGCTTCAGGAAAGGCATTAATACCAACGTCCGCAGAAACAATCCCTTCGTTCCAGGTTATTTGCACTTAATGCCATGATATCGCCGAAATCTCTCCTAAAATTAGTACAGATGATTTAAAAAAAAACACAACACATTAATTAATAATCTCTATGACGAATGCATGAGTAGAAACAGGTCATTACAGCTAGCTGCAGGCTCCTTCAGGAGCAAAAGGGCTTACAGTTTCTTGACAACGGTCATCAGAGGACACGAGTAATTTGTAGCCCAGTGGCTGGCTCACGTCACAGCCAACTGGCCCTAAGAGCAGAGGACACATTTGCTGCTGAAGGACCAGCAGCACGGCCTGCGTTCACTGCTGTTGCCACCCACTTGACCTTCCAGAGCCTATTTTTTACAAAATAATTAAGTGACATTTCCAGTTCAATAATGTTTTGTGCTATTAGCAGCAGGATCTAAGATGCAGAATTAAGATAATGAAGTGCAATAATCTGCTTGCACAGCCTCACGACAACAGCAGCCTACCATCCTGCCATGGCCCTGTCTCCCAGCCTTGTGGCTGCCCCTTTCCCTGCCAAACTGTCCCACCATTTACTCTTACACAGTTCCCCGTGGTCACTCTGCTTTTGAAGCATGATTAGAAGGGGGGCGAGGGTCCTGGCTGCAGGGCACACACACAGCCAGGTGGAGCTGCTGCGGGTCGGGAGCAGAGCTCCCCGAGGACCCCAGCCCCTGCTGCAGGACCCTGCAGCCTGGCATGGTGCAGGGAACCCCGCGCTCATGGCCTCATATCTTTGTGCTCATGTTTTATTTCTCCTAAGCAAGACTCTGTAACTAACGTTTCTCTCCAAGCAGCCCGGGCAGAGGAATTAAGAATTCATGGTGCCATGGTCCAGCATAGCCTTTCAGTTTGCCCCAGCTGAGCCGCAGCCTTGCTGCTGCAGAATTGCCCTGTGCGTGCTGTCCGGACACGCGTGCGACATCCGCAGCAGTGCCAGCTGCTGTGCCAAGCACCCTGCCAAGTCCAGCAGCAGGCTGAGGGAGGGGATGTGCCCCCAGGAGCATCTCATTCCCAAGGCTCCCTTTGTGGCATTCAGCCACTGCAGCCATGTCCACGGCCATCTGAGGCCGGCAAAGCCATCTGGCTCAACACCCGCGGCTGCAAGGGCTGCATGTCAAACAGGGCACGGGGATTCAATGCTTAGCCCTTAATGTGTTGTTAAGGCCTGATTATTAGGCAGCAGAGCTCACCCATGCTAGAATTTGCAAGATTTGTATGTACATGCTGCCAGTGTTTGTTAAAGACCTCTCGAACAATTGACAAGAATTTGAGAAAGATGTTGCTGCCTTTCTCCTGTGGCATCTTGAGGATGCTGAAAACAAATTGTCTCGCTGCAGACAATGCCCTTGATGCATAATAGCAGAGACGTTTCTAAACAATCGGGGGTTGATTTTTATTTTGGCTTTAACTCAGCTTTCCCAGTGCAGGTGTCCAATTTGCTCCTGCCTGTGTAAATCCCACCATGTGAATAGCTCAGCTGTAGGCATGGATCAAACCGGGAGATATTTCCTGGTTGGGCTTGCACCTCGCGAAGGTGGAAGCTCCACGCCTGTGAACCAGATGGCTGGGATGCATGCAGGGCCTGCAGGAGATTCTCTGAGGAATTGGCACACGGGGCTAAGGCAGCCTTAAGTGACACTGGACAGCACCTCTGCAGCCTCCTGGCAAGGAGATGTACCTGCACAAGACTCACGCTGTTCCCTGGGAGTTATCAAACCTTTCTCTTTTAGGGGAGGCCAAGACACACCTTGTTTTATGATTGACAAAAAACAAGGGCGAGTTCCCTGGCACAACTGTTCAGACAAGTATTAGGTGAAAGGGTTGTGCCCAGTCTGCCCACATTGCAAGTCCTTTGCTTCCAGAGCTAATGTTGGTATTTGGATGTTTGCGTGTTGCGGTTCTCACATGGGTTGTAATCCTCACTGAGCACATGGCTGTGTGCAAACCATGGCTTAAAGTTGGAGAAACATCACAAAATAGCGAAGTGCTTTTTGTTTTGTTGGGGGGGGGGGGGGGGGGGGCGCGGGGGGTCTCTGATGCTCTCTTTTAGATCCTTTTGCAGAGGACATGAAGCCCTGCTCGTCTGTGCAGGCACACCGCTCAGCCCCTCGCTGCTCTCAGCTCCAGCAGGGAACGCCTCAAGCCTCCTTGGGAAGGCACGGAGGATTTCTCATTGTTGAGGCTGAGGAGCAAAGTCTGTATTGTGTAAAGTAATTACATAAAGCTATCGGTCTTCCCTGTGAAGTGGCTCGCACTAGCTGTTTCATTATGGTTTTTACTCTTTAGAATATGACCCAGGCAACACTTACACCATCATAAGGTTTCACTTCAAGGGTTTTAAGAGGAAATCAATTATTTTTAGAAATATAAATATTTTACAAAGCTGCTTCTATTTCTAATGATGGAATAAAGCAAAACATGGCCATTTTGCTCTTCAGCGGTAGAAAGCAATGCAGCAATCCAGCCTCAAAGCCTGCAGCACTTCACCTGAGTCACCGTCTGGAGACGTCTTGGGAAGGATCCTGAAATACAGTATTTTCTGCTAAATTATGCACATTGGAGTTGGCCATGCTCCACCACCAGCACCACCAGCAGCTCTTGGCTTTCTTCTAGGGGTGTTTTTTATAATCCCATCCGTTTGCTCCCTGACGCTTTCAGAAGACCAGGAAGAGCGCTAGGCAGTGAGCTGCTGCCCGAAACCAGGGGGTTGTTGGCTCCAGACAGTCTTTCTGTATTCAGGACAGCAGGCAAAGAGTGGCAGAGGTGGTCAAAGGACAGAACTGGGGCACGCTCCAAAGAGGCCGTCACAGCTGTGTGTGTGTGATTAAACCTCATGGCCCCAGCGCCCAGCAGGAATGAGAGTGGGGCAGGCACTGGGGGCAGCTTTCTGCTCCAATCTGGGGACCAAGCACAGCTGAGGAACGCTGGCATTTAGATTTTTGTATTATTATTGTTTATATCAAATGAGTGAATTCCCAAGTGCTTTGGTTTGCTCTTACATAATTTAGACCAATCATTGCACTTCCTAATGCAACATGCTCTTAACTTTGCTGAGCCCTAAGGCATCAAATTTATATTCTGTTCTGCCGCTGTGAAAATGAATGGTGTAACGGTGACAGGAGGAAGAAGGGGCTTTAAAGAGGGAGAAGCAGCAGAAGGGAAAGAAAGATAGTTGAAAGAAGCAGAAAGACAGGGAGAGGAGAAGATACAGAACAGCAAAGTGGTTTATAATGGAAGGACTGTAATTTATTTTGACACTAATCATGTATTATTCATTTGGAACAAAAATAAACCTTATTAACCAGGAAAAACAGATCTCCCATCTCCAGCCCACGTTGTGACGAGTGATTCGTGGTGTTGAGGATGCTGACAGCCGCCGGGCTGGCTCTGTGCCGCATCCTGCTCCCGCTGGCCCGTTCTCACTTGGCGGAGCAGCACCCATAGGTGCCGGGGGCAGGAGTGGTGGCATGAGGAAATATTGTCCTTGGTCACTGAGGGGAAAGGTGACCAGCTCTCAGGGAGGGCAGATGATGAACTTTCATTGCTTCCATCCCCAGCTGATGTTGCTCATCTCCGCATGGACGCGGAGCCAGACAGGTCCACTGGGAATGTGCCGGGGGCAGGTTTAGAACAGGCCACGTCCTGCAGAAGATAGGGCACAACGCAATTTTGGAGCAGATGCTGCTGAAGGAAATCAAAGTCTGCATCTCCCCAGGAGTGGCCCTGCTTACAGACACGTGCTGCCTTCTGCTGCACCCCGTGCAGGTAGCTGCGGAGTGGGGAAATGGATTTTTCCCCAGAATGAACTGCCTGCATGGGAGTTTGCTGTGCTATTCACAGCCCACAGGCCCTGCTTTAGAAGAAGGATCTAGTTGGTAGATGCTGGCCAGCCAAGGGGAGCACTGAGGCTGCCTGAAGCCTCGTTTGGAGCTGACCAGGGGCAGCACCTGCCCCAGGAATGCCGTGATGGCATCGGACAGCCAGCCAGGGACAGATGGACAGCACAGCACAAACCTGGGGCTGTGCTCTCCTCCTTGTGCTTTGTAGCTGCCACAGCCAGAGAGCACCTTCGAGTCTCCTTGTGCTCTGTGCAAACAAGTTTTGTTCCTGCGAGGCAGATGGGAACGGGCAGGAGAAATTAAAAACCTGGCTCATTTATGGGTAATGGGCTCTGCCAGCATCAGTTACAAGGGAGTGGAAATCAGCAGGAAAGAGCTGACAGGGCTGGGACCGCTCCTTCCTCAGGCTGCTGGCTTACAGAAGTGGTCGGCATGGAGCAGGCAGTTGTCCTGGTCCTGTGCCCTCCCATGCCCACCCCAGCACCAGCACTTCTCCATGCTCATCTCTTTGTTTCCTCAACACACTTCGTTCACAAGACATAAAACGCAGCTCCTCAGCTCCCGGTGTCAAACAGACCCTCCCTTGCTCCTGGTAAGATTTAGGATGGATTTTAAAGTGTTATTACTGGCTTATGAGGCTTTAAATAATATTGGACTCTGCATATCTTTCAAATCTACTTTGTTTTAATATCCATGATCAGTTTTTAAGGTCTAAGTCTGGAGATTTATGGGGCTGTCTGCTCGGTAATTCAGAATCATGTGTGGCTCACGATTTCAGCGTTTATGTTCCTGGTTTGTGAAGCAAGTTTTGCTTCACGCTTTGGGGTTTCTATTTTAAAATGGAAAGCAAACACGTTTTGAGCAATGCTTCCTTGTTGTCGGAGTGGGAAGAGTCCTGGAGAGGGTGTCGTGTATGACAGTGGCGCTAGCCCCGAGCAGCAATGCTTTAGCCACGCAAATTAAAGTCAAAGCAATCTAAGTTCTCAGCTTGTTATTGGACTGACTCAGAAGGAGTAGCTTAGCCTGATTTCTGAGAGGATCACCGTTCCATTTGGATTTTAACACACTTTCACTATCAGCGTGCGCAGGGCACCACGAAGCAGAGACAGAGCAGAGGTGAGTCCTCCTCAGGGCTGCTCCTGCTGCACCCCATGTTTTGTGCCTGGGGCTCAGCAGACAAGGAGGGGGACCCGGGCCATGATTGACCATGGGTCACAGAGCAAGGAGAGGTATTTAAAGCACCAAGCAGGAGCGTTCTCTGTCATTAAAACCTTGAGAATCAGCCCTTCTCTCTGCCTTGGCATTGCGCAGCGTCCACATCAGTCTGCGTTTTCTTAGTTTTTGCCAAGCTGTTGCCTGAGACATGGACCAGATTGAGGGGTCTGCTGGTACCCAGCTGAGAGCCAATGTGCACCAGCCCACAGCTGGGGGCAGCAGCTCCGAGCCCTGCCAGCAGCAGGCACAGCAGTACCCCATGCTCTTGATGCCCGGTCCCAGCTCCGCCAGCAGCTCAGCACAAGCCGTGGCAGCACAGAGCACTGCTGGGCTTTGTATTTGCCCACTCGTCTCCGCACACTTCAGGCCATCAGCTGACAAGTTTATTTACTTCTAATAGCACAGAATAAATGACAAAGGAGCTCATTAAGTCCCTTAGGCAGAAACAAGAGCAAGCAGTGCACATGGTAGGTGCGTAGGGCTGATGGAGCGCTGGTTGGAGCAGGCAGTAGGCAGCAGGACAGCGTGCTTCGGGAAGCGACAAATTATAAACTGAGGTATTCAATCTCTAGAAAGCTTACACATTTAATTATCCAGCCAGACCTTCAGGGAAAAGAATTAGAACAATAATTATCAATTTGTTCTCTGTGTCCAAGGGCAAATTTAGCATTTAGAGGACAGAGTTGTTGTTGGTTTTTTTCCTACTCTTTGTAATTCTGATTAGCAAAATGTGCTTTAGTCTTTGAAATGAATGATTCTTCATTTCTCCTCCATGTGCTGTTTCCTTGGAAAATGGCCTGGACTGCGGGATGTTTGCAGGGGCAGTGCTAGGTTCAGAGATGGGGTGCTGGGATGTTTGCCCCAGTCCACTCTCCTGTGAGCAGGGCTCAGCTCTCCCACTTTCCTCTCCTCAGCCTCTTTGCAAGGACCGCAGCATCTCCGAGGTGCCAGGACAATATTTCTTCTTTCTCTGCAGTGAGTGGCCCAGGCAGCTCAGGAAAAGGCACCCAGGCTCTGTGCCCACTACCCTGGAGCAGGAACACTGCTCATGTCCCACTGCCACCCACCAGCTGGCACGGGGCAAAGAGGCAAAGCACTGCCCATGAGTTCTGCAGTGACAGCAGGGCACACGTGTGTGCCACCCACCACAGGAACAAGCCATAGGGTGCCTGCATGTGCAAGCACCAGGCTGTCCATCGCCATGCAGAGCATGTACACCCTGCTGCAGCTTGGCGCTCTGTAGCCATATATAGCACCTTTCTGCGATGGGATTTCCATTACACAGCGCATTCCCTGCAAGTTCTCTCATTATTGATTCAATTTCATGTTAATGGCCACCTGTCATAAACCACATTGACAATAATGAGCCATTTTATGTTGATTGTTGATCTATGGTAATTTCCAGAAACTGTATTCTTTATTTATTCATCAGTGTAATGGTAATTCAATATTGCAGCTATGTAAATTAAGGGTCTTTTTTTTTTTTTTTTTTTTTTTTTTTCCTTTCTTCTAGGGTTGGAAGCTAGGCAGCATGTGATTTTCAAAGACAGAATTGCTCCTGAGCAAAGAAACGAGGAGTTACGCTCCGAAGCGTTGTCAGTCCAACAGTCTCCCTCTGCATTTGACCCCATCCTCCCAGGATAAGGAGGGCTGCTCTTCCTCCCCCCTGTGACACAGCAGCTCACAGCCCCACAACAGGCTTCCCCCAGCCATGGCAGTGCCCCTTGGGTCAGGAATCCCACCTTTCTCAAGTGTTTTTCTGGGTCACAAGGAAATACTTCTCCTGCCAGAGCAGCCTCAAAGCCCTCGGCCCCCTCCTGCCGAGGCTCCCCGGGGCAATGGGTGCAGATAGAGAACCCCAGCCCCACGCGTGAGACACCAGAACTTATTGCTTCACAGCTATCTGCTCCTGGCAGGCTTTAATTTACAGATAATGGACACTTTTTACAGTTAATATTTGAATACATCAGTTTCCACTTGACCTGTCTGAGCAAATTCTTGATGGATATTCAACCTCTTCCATAAACGGAGCTTATCCTTCAGCTCGAGGAGAAAATGAAACATTAACAAGAAATATAAAATGCAATTCAGGCTCTTCACGAGCAGAATAACTCCTGGTTACAGCTAGCTGTGCAGACCTCCTGCAGCGCACCGTGGGAGCCGCTCTGCCTGCCACACAGCACCCCAGGGACTGTGGGGCTCGTCCCTGTCCTCGGCCCCATCCAGGGAGCATCGCACCCACTCACCAGCACCAGCTTCGTGCTGGTGGCAAGAGCAGAGCCGTGCTGGAGAGTAGCAAAGCAGCCAGCAGCACTTGCCCATTGCAGGTGTATGCCAACACACACTTTACAACATGCACTGAATCCAGCGGAGCTTTTGCTGCTTATTTTTTCCTTTCAGGTAGTTTTTAAAGGTATCGAAAGGATAAAGATGAAGCTGGCGTGGAAAGCCTCCTGGAATGAGCTCCATTATTAAAAATGCTCTATTTAATTCAGATTGATAACTGCGTTAAAGTAGCGGGCTTTCCCTCTCGTAATTGAGTTACACCTACAGCATTGAAGTCAAAGCGATTTTAATCACCGCCACTGTTTGGTGATGTATGCTGAATTCCTGGTGTCAATGCGAGTGCTTGGAAACATCAATTAAGGATGCTGCTTGCCAATTCCCCCTCGCCTGCCTTCCGGCACCGGGCATGCTCTGGTCAGGGTGGCTCAGGACCCTCTCAGTGACACCACCTTGAGCTATGGCCCATGCAGGGGGAACAGCTCAGCACAGTCCCTCTTCATGCTGGGCACACGGCTGAAGCCAGAGCCCCATCCCGATTCCCTCTCCTGTCCCCATCAGGGTTGACTGCCCATTGCAATATTGCATATATTGCGTATCTCTGGGTTCTGTTACTTCCGCCTGTGTTCGGGACTTGGCTGTACAACGTGGACAGGCACAAACACAGCATTCCCCGGTGAGTTAAAAGAGTCAGGCTCTTTCATTTCAACATCAGATAACCTTGATAAATTTTCTTATTAAATTTAATATCTTTGATCAATCACGGTAAAACTTGAGAGATTATTAAAATGAGGAATCGCTTTGTAGGGTTTATGGTTATTGTGCTACTTAAATTAAAAATGTAGGTGCTGTTATTTAAAGGAAGAAATACTTCCACCCTCCCTAAAGCCACGTATATCATTGTAGCTCCGGCCAGAGATCTGCGATAAACAGAAATCTCTCTGCATTCTCCAATTAACCCCCTGCCCCACTTCTCAAGGCTGTGGTGGCCTTGCAGAGCATGGGGGTTCCCCATCACCAGCCAGACCAGTGCCTGCAAACCCCCCAGCAAGGGGGAGCAGGGACTGCACCAGGGGCTCATCCTGCACACCAGCCCCTCCTGGAGCTGCCTCCTGCCCGCTGGGATGCCCAGAAGGAAAGCAAGTGTGTGATTTAAACTGAGTGACATGTGATTATATGCTCATATATAATAGTTATATTTCATCGTGTAAGTCAAGACCACAGCACCACACCGGAGGTTTCACCTCAGAAGCCTCCCACCCTCATGGCCCTGTCCGTGCATATGAGAGAGGGACAAGGGGGCAGCAGGGGCTGGACCACTTTCCAGCCTCCCCCATACCCCCAGGTTCACCAGCTGGTGGGAATCAAGCCAATGTAACCGAAAAGGAGCCATAAAAGCAGAGTCAGAGGCTCTCCCTATCCAGTGTCGAGCACTGGCAATATCTGCATGTGCTCAGGGAGCGGTGGGAGGACAGGGGAGAGCTGCTCACGTTCCAGGAGCTCAGTGCTGCTAACCACAGAGCACGTTACACCCTGACAGAAGTCATCATCCCGCCAATAACAGGGTGCCATTTCTCAGTGCTAGTCTGTTTGCTCAATACCCAACTCCGCCACCTCATTCCCTCACCGCACGCCTGGACAAGGTGTCATTACAATGATTGAAACTAAATTCAATTTCCTGGAGGGCTTCTCTTTGCTCCTCACTGCTGTAACAGACGTTGTTCCATTTTCCCAGCTAAGTATGAATGTCTTTTATTGGCTATTCTAATAATTTGATAACATTAAATATATATTTTTAGCTTAATTGTGCCAAACGTGACAGAAGCAGTAGGGACATCAGCACCAGCATGGCAAAGGGCAGGAGCCAGCAGGGGACATTCAGTGCCCAGAGCATGGGTGCTGCTGGTGGGAACATGGCACAGGGCTCTGCAGGACAGCTGTGCCACCTGAGGGCAGTTGTAAAGGGTGGTGGTGACTTTCTGCTGTGTTTTATTCTCCACATTTCACATCCTGCCAGCTGGGAGACATCCACAGAAGCCTTCCACCAAGGCTTTGCCTGGGGTCTTGCAGGAGCAGAAATAGCTGAGTTCAGCCCCAATCCATTGCAATGAAGACGAGAGTTGGCCAACAGAAAGGGCAAGTCATCCTAACACGCCTGGGCTGCTGTCCTCCTCAGTTATCTCCGTGTGCCTAATCCTGGCTGCTACTGCCCTGCAGAGCACACACAGCTCCCCCGCATGGGTCACACCACTGCCTTTTGGGCCACTGACATTTTTAAGAGCCACCACTTCCTTAGTCGGTGTTCTGACAACCCTTTGATTTTCTTCCCTGAATGTTTTTGTACAAACCCTTGAAGACATCAGTAAAGAGAGACACTGTGGAATTATTATTAGAAACAGTCATCCACCCCCAACCCGCCCCCCCCTCTCCCCCCCCCACCTCCAAAAGCTTCAGGGCAAAAAGAGCAATTATTCCACCCAGGAGACCCCAATTTTTTTAATTTCTTCCAGTGTTACTTCAGCATCTGGAAAGCCCAGACTTTTTTTTTTTTTTTAAATGAAAAGTCATAGAACAAGTTAGATTTTAGGGCCATTGGGCAAAGGAGGAGGAGGAGGACTGAGCAAGGAGTCATCCACAGAAACATGCACAAAGCAAAGCAAGCTGCACAAACCTTGCTCCACAGCAAGTGGGGCTCGGGGGGCACTCAGACAGCTGTGCTCACACCTCTTCTAGCAGCTCTCAGAGAGGTGCACTTGAATCTGGCAAGACTTTGAAAATACAGCTTCTTAGACTGAGAAGCTGACAGCTTTATATTTACAGCTTTCCCCTACCCCCCCAGATTGCAGGCAAAGACAATTAGAAGGGATAAAATCAGACATTTATTTAAAAGAAAGCATTATTGGGCTTACACAGCACTGCTTTGTCAGAACGAGCTGCAAGGGACCAGCAGGGTTCAGGGGTGGATTATGTGTTTAGAGGGATAAAGAAAATCCACATCTACAGTTCTTAGCAAAGGAAACTGCAAGGGTATAAGGAGGGGAGGAGGGAGGAGGCTGCGGTGCAGGCAGGAAGCTGTAATTGCCTGCTGTCACATCACCTAGAACTGTGTGCAACATCACTTACTGGTTATTTTGGGAGACAAGACACTGAATATGATGGACATGCTTCTGCCTTTGCTACCTGCAGAGAGGCTTGGCAGGCAGACCCAGGGTGGGAGGTCTGTTCCCAGCACCTTTTCAGTTCAGGAAGCTTTGGCAATGTCATAAGAAATAACGATCAGCCCAGCTGCTAGAACAGAGCAGCAAGCCCTTGTATTCCAGGTTAATCAAAGTGAACTTGTACATTTCTCACCCATCACAAATTTTCTGTCCTTAAAAGCAGCTCTCAGCCACCAGGCTGCAGATATTTTCCTCCTACCACTTCCCTGTGTTGGTTCCTCCCATCGCAGCCTGCCCCTTGCTCTGTGCTCAGCTGCCCAGCGGTGATGTCCCAGCAAGGACTGGGGACAGAGCTGCGGGATGGGTCAGAGCAGTGCAGGTCTTCTTGCAGCACCAGGCACGCTGCAACACTTTGAATATTTGAAAAACTTTGCTCCTGAGTGCAACACATCCAGCAGCTCCTGAGAGCCATGACGGTGGCTCTTAGGAGCTCCTGTTCTCCCAGGTACCCTCACAGCTTTAGGTCTTGGGCTGAGACTGAAGGCAATAATCACCATGGTCACTGGTACAGGCAGGTGATGCACAGGTGCTTAGCTGCATGCAGCTGCCCCCTGCAAATGAAACCATTTCATTAACTGCTCTGCTGCTTTGGCACCTGAAACTAATTTTGTGTTTGTTTGGGCCATGAGTATTTTAACCTACAGTAACAACAAACTTTTGCCAACCCAAGGCAGTTTAATAGCCAAAACCTCTGATTAAAATTTTGAATAGTCCCAGAATGATAGAACAGCTCCTATCTACAATGTATTAAGCTTCTGGCATTCAAATTTATATGCTGTGTAAGCTTCCCTTATGAGGAAAAGCAGGTTTTATTTCTCACATCCAAAACAGAGCTCTGCAGAGTAGACTTCTCCCAAACACTGGCTTAACTGGACAGCCTATGCCAGCAGGCAGCTGCATGCCCATTTAGCAGCGGCCACAGCTGCAGAGCACACAGGGGCTCTTCTGGGCACACTGGGACTTTCTGAAGGACCCCAAAGCAAGAATCCTTCCAGTGAAAGTGGCACCAGGGAGTTGTGCCATTGACTTAGTGTCCAGTCCAGCTCTTGTGCCTGTGCTTCACTGGGGACACACCAGGCATCCCCCCAACAACCCATGGAGCTGCTCTTTGGTACCTTGCACTCGGGTGCACTTGGTAGGAGCCTAAATAAACTCTTGTCACTGCAGACCTCAATAAATCTTTATTACCATTTGCTTCAGCTGTTGCCAAACATTTCTCCTCTCCCTGAGGGTTCCCAAAGTGGCCATAACTCCTTGCTGAGTCAAGGAGTTAATGTTTTATAGCAGATGGATGCATTCAGTTTATCCTCTATTTCTTAGCCTCGAGTCTTTAGGTAAACACGGTCATTTTATGCAGGAGGAAAAGTTGACCAAAGATAAGAGCTGGGGCCATTTCTGAGAAGAGGCAAAGCCCAGCCAGGCTCAACACAGGGCAGAGCAGGGAGGAGGACCCAAGTACCAAGCCAGGAGCAGACCTTTGCCACAGTGCTGGCACACAGCAGCTCTGTTGCCTGCAAAACCCCTGCTTCTGCAGAGGCACCCACAGAGCCTCCCCCGCTCACCTTTATCTGGAGAAGCTGGCATTTAATTTCACATCACTCTTAATCCTCTTACTCCTCCAGGCTTCGCAAGGGCAGGTTTGGAGCTGTTTTTAGCTATATCATAACAGCAAGGAGAAATGAGGGCTTTAGGCTTTGCTGTTGGACTCCGGTTTTGTCCCCCCAGAGCAGTCCCAGTGGGGGCACAGCCTGCAGCTCGCCCTGGCCAAGCAGCACCAGCAGGAGGGCTTCAGGAACTGAGCCCTTGTGCCTGCTGTGCAGCCAGAGGAACCTGCCAAGCACCTTGAGCTACACTTCATTAGTGCAGAACAGTTCCTAAACCACCCCAATTGTCTTCCTTCAGATGGGACTGCATGAAATGTTGTGAAATACTAGTACTATGAATTATTATCCCAGAAAGGTGTATGCATTTGTAAACTCACTTTGCCTAAAAAAAGGCAAGACAAGCAGGAGATGTTGGGTAATTTATAACACTTACCTGTGCTGCAGCTCCTACCCAGCCACAGCAATGCTATCACTCAAGGATTTGGTTTCTGCACTGGGAAAGTGCTTGGTTTCAAGTCCTTCAGTTCTGTTGTTCAGGCTACAATAGGGCTTTTAAAGCTGAAGAACAATTTGGAAAGCATACAAACCCTCTCCTGATCATATCACATCCCTGAGATGAAGCTGCATTTATACCTGTTTTGATATACAGGCTAATTAAGGATTGCCAACAGAACTAGAGAATTTGCATCAAAATGTTGTTTCCATCATGATAAATAAGACTCTCATAGCTATATTCCACCTAGAGGACAATCTCATGCCATTTATAGTCGCTGTGCATATGTCTTTAAGCAATAGTCACTCAGCTATAGAAAATTCATTTGTTTCTCTTAAGAAGATTTTGCCTGCTGAGGATTAATCACATGTCTGTAACTCAGGCTCAGATGAAAAACTGTTTGCTCATAGGTGACTTTTCTCAATAGCTATTTTGTGTAGTACTGCAAAAGCTGTTACTGAATAGCTATTGTTTGAATCCTACAAACCCATAAACCTATCAAGAGCAGCCCCTAGTTACTAGACACCACAGATGTTTCCAAGCTCCCTTTCACTAGTTAACTGCATATCCTCAGATGTCTCATCATGCTCCTTTAAAGTTTCATTTCCTCTAGGAGATGTCTTGAATTTTGCAGGTGGACCTGGCATTGCTTTCTGTGGCACACTACAAAAAAAGCAAATAACCCAAGTTCCAAGCCCAGCCTGACCTAGCAGGTAAGTTTAGCTTAAAAAGTTCCATCATTTCCAGGTTTTGCTGACCACTATTTATACAATGCAGCAATTTAAGGTCTCCATTTCTGTGAGAAAGCAATTCACTGTCAGGGCAAAGCTGGACTCACCTCCAGGCTCTGCAAGGGCTTTTCCTTTCCCGAAGCAAACAGCATGGCAGCTTTCTCTGTTTGCTTTCTCTCCTGCTCACAAAATTGAATTATTATCCCTGCAGTGATATTCTTAAAGTTAAGAACAAATAAGTGTAGGAATGTTACAGAAAATGTGTCCACTTAGGAGTCAACAGAATAGCACAATATTTAAAGCTGTCTTAGCAGTTTCTCCATTTCAGCAGCAAGATTTTTCATTTCATTAGCACTAAGTGCACTCATCAAGCAGTTATTTTAAAGCAGGATCCTGTATAAAAACCAGAAGGAGCCTCCATGTCAGGCCACGTGCTGTGGGGCACCCCCTGAGCTAAACACATCAGTGTCCTGCACTGTTCCCAAAGCAGGACAGCAGCAACGCCAAGCCAACACCCCCACTTCTGCAAATCAACCTGTAAGAGGCTAGAATTAGGATTTACTGCAACATACAGACATTTCTTCAATACTTTAAGTCAATGACCTTAGTGTTGGTTTTGAGCTATTGTTCAATTTGCACTCATTGCAATTTAAAACTCACCACAATGATTAATCATCAGCCCAGAACATTGCAGGGCTGCACTAACAGGGATATGGAGATTAATTAGCAGAGACTGAGCACACCATTCAGAAGCCCAAACCATCAGAGTTGCTGCACCCCAAGCCTTACCTTCACCCCACTGACCTGCTGCAGGAGCCCAGGGCTCTTTCTAGGAGCTGCTCTGCATACACAATGAGCTAGATGAAGATAAGGCTGGGATCCTCAGGTACAAGCCCCCACAGACAAGGATCCATCCTTTACTAACTCAGTGCCCCCACCCAGACCACTTTTATGCAGCACTGGGAAGCATTTTAGCTGCAGCTCACAGGTGGCCTTCCACCTGGCTGTTAGGACACCTGTTTAAAAGGGAGATTAAAAAATAATAATAATAAAAAAAAAAAAAAAGGGATTTTTAAAAAAGGGAGGTGTGTAGCATTAATTGCAATTTCCCTCCTCTGCTCATTTCTGGATTTGTGGTCCTTTATCAGAGAGATTAAAAAAAATAAAAAAAAAAAAAAAAAAAAAAAAAAAAAAACTACACCCAGAAGGATGAAGTTATTGTTTAACTCCAAATAAATACTCTTGACAATGTACTTGTCAGAGGTTTCACAGACCTGTTTTCTCTCAGCTAATAACTCAAACAATGAGTTGTGAGACAGTGACTTTTTTTTTTTTTTTTTTTTTTTTAAAGGTCATTTTAATAAAGTTGTCATTGAGATTTATACTTACAGGTTAAAAGCACACTCCTGCTTTCCTCTGGCTCCAGAGGGGTCCCCTCCTGCTGCCGCAGGAATGCTGCTCCCCACCACAGGTGCTTCCCTGGTGAGCAGCTCGAGGGGACACCCGCTGCTCTCCCTCAAAGTAACCCAGCTGGTGGTTTGGGGTCGCTGGATGGAGGAGGGAAGCGTAAGCTCCTCAGTGCTTCGAGTGGGTGTAGTGAGTGGGTGGTGTTTTGGGGCTAAAATATGCCCTTGTTGGCACTGCTCCATGCTGTAATAAACACAAAGTGCATTTTCCTCCTTGGTGAGCCCATGGGGCGCACCAACACGGAGCTGTGCATGGCAGAATGGGAAGCACCTGGCCCACTAACGATGTCTGGGGTTTCTGGAGTGGTGTGCGGGGTCCCTGTTGGCCAAGGGCAGAGTGGGCACCTGGGGACTGTGGTGGCTGCTCCCTGAGGCCGCACCAAGTGCCAGACACAGCAGCGCTGGGCCCATCACTGGCAGCGCCCCGCATAACGAACACTAACTCCCACCCTGTTTTTATTAACCATATCCATCACGAGGCAGCAGGCCTGAGAGGACGGCAGGAAAATCAATAGGTGAGGACTGAAGTTATGGGAAACAATCAGGCAGTTTAAGTTGCTTCTCGCTCCCTTTTTCACCCACCGCTCGGGAGCGGTGCACAAACAGCCCATGGATCTTCCTGGCAGCACCCCTGACTGATGTAAAGTGTTGATTTACACGGATTATTGGGCACTTTTTGGACTGAGGCCAAAGCCTTTTCTCTGTTTGCATCCTCACAATGAACATGCAAGGGGAGGCTTTCTCTGGAGGGAAATTCCCTGAGGGGGGGCACAGCTGCAGCCTGGCCCCCCGCAGCCCCAGGTGCAATGGGACAGGGATTTCTCCTCTGCTGGTGCCAGGTTTACTGGTGCCATGTCTCCTTGGCTCAGCACCTGCCAGCAACTCCACAAGACCTTGATTTTTAGCACCCAGTCCTCTAAAGACCTATTTTTATTTTATTTTTTTCTTTTTAACAAAAATATAAATTATCATCAAAGGTAATGCACGGGAATGATCAGAGCCCAGAGGTGGTGTCAGTCTTGATGGCTTTATTAAAGTTTTAATATTCTCTTCACCTCCAGCTAATCTTGCAGTCATTACGATCAGGGAGAGGAGACAATCAGGCTGCCAAGACCACCCACACCATGCTTGGAGCAGCTCGGGGGGACTCACACCCCTTGTCCCTGGGCATCTGCCTGGCCCCATCCCACACACCTCGGCTCCTCCGGTGCACGAGCAGGGAGCGAGCCAAGTCTGGTGCCAACACATCCAGTAAAAAAGCAATTCTTAATGTTTGAGAGGCAGAAGTGAAGAAAACCTGTGTTTATGCTCAATCATGTTGTATTACCTAAGCACCAGATACTACTACAAGTGATGTGGTGGCTGCGAGTGTTAATAACACCGTTAAAATATAGTTCAAGCAGAATGTATTGATTTGCTGAAAATGCCCGCACCTCTCGCAGCTTCTGCAAGGACATATTTCAGAATGGAAATGAAACTCTGAACAAAACCCAATTTGCTTAAAATAACTGTAGAGGGTGAATTGTTTTGTATTGGAAGAACAAATAAACAAATGGAGGATATGGAATTTGAGTAACGAGTGCAAGCTTCATATGACACTTTTTAATATAGAATTATGGATGAAATCCATCCAGAAGTACATCCGATTTGTATTGTAAAACATGCCTGCTTGTTTAAACAATTGCATCACGGGCCCGAAATCCAGCAGTCTTTGAGAGATTATTAATGAGTGCTTCACCAAGACTTTCTCTTTCAGAGTTTCTAATAACAGTTTAATAAATATGTAAATATGGATCCATCCATTACCGCAGCACGTGGCAGTGAAGCCAAGCGCTCCACTGCGGGAGGAGCACGGGTGGGTTTTCTGGGGGTGCTTGTGCAAAAAATGAATTTTCCTTTGCAGAACAGACATGACACATGGACAGATTTGCTGGGCTGTGTCCCCCCCATCACCAAGGGCCCCACCTTTACCCCCGTCAGCTCCGGCAGGCATCGGCTGCTCCGTCTGCAGGCAACACTATGCCAGGTTCTCCGAATTGCTTTTTCATGGTCACAGCTCCAGGCAGTAAGAGGCTGGCAATAAAAATAATTTGTCGGAGGAATGTTGATAAAACCCTGCTTATTGCGAACTGTAAATCCAACGTCGACACTTCCACCTTTATTTCCCACCCAGGGAACAATATCCACTCGTACCAAACTTGGAGGAGAGGGAAGGATATACGGCAATCATTCCGTTCCACCAGTCTTACCAAGGAGCTCATAAAAATTAAGGAATGGCTTTTATTCAGAGAGATAAGGGCTCTATCATTGCCAGAAACGAAGCACAAAATTGTTCCAGCCTGGAGGAGGTGACTGTAGCGTAGCAAGGTTTCCTCTTCCATGTCCAATTTACCAAACTCGTGTGAACTACAATTAAGAAGCCACAGCAACACCACAGGTCTGGACTCCTGACATTTCTCTCTAACCCTCACTTGGGTCAGAGGAGGGTGATTCGTGGTGGGCTGCTCGCGCAGCAGCACGCCAGGCATGGAGGCAGGTGGGTGCTGGTGCTGCTCGCTTTGCTCTCTGCGCTGGCAGGGCCGCAGGGCTCCCCGGCACGCACGGCACTCCTCCAAGCAGCCGATCAATTACCCTTTATTAGGTTTATTTCTTTCATTAGTCATTTCTTCAATGCTTTCGATGTTTCATTAGTCTCCTCTCAAGTTACAGTGGATTTCGAGCACTGTGTAGAAGAGGATAATTCATTTTATTAGGTCATTTATTTTGTGGGTACATTTTTAAAGGTCAATTAATCAATCTAAATGGGGGAGGAAGTATAGAATACCATATAGAGCCCCCTTCCACTGCTGCCAGGGGAGCCCAGTGCTGGTTTACTTGTCCAGGCAGGGAGAGGCGCATCGGTAGAGGTGAGCACCATACATTTGTGTGTTCTTCCAACGGGGCTGATGCTGTTGCAGCTGCCTAGGGTGTTCGTTGGCTTCTCCTAGGTGGTGGAGCAGCTCCTGGGGCCTGTGTGAGTGCAGCCCACACTCTTCTGGTTCGCTGAACATCATTGGATCAACTGCAAAAGACTCAACTGCTGAGCGGGCTGGGGGCTGCATGGCTCTGCTGGGGGTCTGGGGCTGGCTAAGACCTTGCTGCCTTCACCCACCTGTAGTGCTGCATCGACTGGGATGCATATTGCTGTGCAAGGAATCAGAATGGTTGTTTTAAACATATTTTTAACAAAGTGAGTGATTTATTCAATCCTAGAGCCGTGACCATTACAGAAATTGGGAAGCAGAATGCTATTCACCCTGCTGGTGTGAACCATCCCATTAATTTCCAGACAAGAGGAGCTGGCAGGGCCATGCACCAGGCAGGGCACACGAGGAGGGATGCAGAGGGAATCTGAGTGCTGCCACAAGGCTGCCGCACGAGTCAAGGCTGCAGCAATAACGAGGGGAAAAGAGGCTCAGAAACAAGAGCCAAGAATCTGAAACGGCTTTGGTGAAACCTTGGTAATGAGGCTTAATCAAGGAGCTGGCTGGCTCCACTTAGACATTTCATTATTATTCCCTACGGGGAATCAGAGATCTGCAAGTTCAACCCAGGGAGCAAAAGCCAGAAAATCCATTGCTGCCGCTGCCTTTCCTGTTTGTATTTACATTTTTATTGATGCCATACAGTGAAAAACACCCATTATTTTAACTGCAAAATCCACTGAGCGGTCTAATAAAGCTCCCCTTCAGGAAGGTGGAGTGTGATGGAAAGCATGAGCAGCTTGACGCCTCCACTGAAAAGTAAGAGGTGTGCTTTGCTCAAAGTGGGAAACGCTCGGGAATCTCTGAAAAATCCGGTCTTGCAGGGGCTGAGGCACCTGTTCGCACAGCTTGGCAGAACACCAGCGAGGATGTATGATCAGTGCAGTTTATGTGAACCACCAGGGCAGAGGCAGAGCTCTGCCAGGGGTGCCAGGGTGAACCCCAGAAGAGGGGGTGGGCCAGTCAGGAATTTATCAGGGATGAGTTTTTCTGTCTTGAGGGTGGTCAGGGCACGTGAAGTAGCACACGCACAAGAGCCATGGCACAGATGAGTTTTCACTTATTCCATCTTTTCTCGTACTCATTAAATGTGTTAAAAAGCTTTGCCAAGGGCTCCTTAAAAAAAACACTGACAACAGATAAAATATTTTCTGTTATTCACTGTAGTGATCTCAGTGTCCTGCTTCAGAAGAAGAAACCCCTGGGGTCCTGGAGCATTTCGAGGCTCTGGGTAGGTGCAGCTCATGCTGCACGTGTCATGCGCTGCTGAGCCCCGTGTTGTGGTTGTGCTGCATGGATTTATCACTCCCCTGACCTCAAAGTACCCTTGCATTTTCTTTTTTTCCTTGTATTCTTGTGGTGCTTTTGGCCACCATCAGCCACAAGCCACCCGGTCAGTGCGGCTGAGGCCACCTCAAGCTGCAATGGGGAGTTTTTTGCAATTGCCAAAAACATTCACACATTTTCTTCTTCCAATGCAGGAATGATTTTTAAAATCTTGTGATGCAAGAAGGGTTTCAAACCACTTATTAAATAATGCATGAGGAAAATTTAAAAATTGATGCTAAACTTTATTTTCCTTGGTCTGCTGAGAAGCTGCTCGACTTGTTACAGCCCAGCATCTTCGCAGGTTATCAAGAGCTGTATCAGCACTTGCAGCACGTCAATGCTCATCCAAGTGTTTGCAGTAAGCTGCTGGTAAATCTCCTTTCCTTCATTTATTTTCCCATCCCTGGAATTTTCATTGCAATAAGATGATCTTTCCTGGTGAACCCCAGAGCAACAAGGCCAGAAGATGCTCGCCCTGCTGTGAGCAAGCAGCACCTGCCATGTGAGGAACACCCTGGCACTGCTCCCCCTGTGCCGGTGCACAAGGGCACTGTGCTCCTTTCAATAACAGCAGAGGTGGAATGTTTTCTGTTCAGAATAGGTGCCCTACAAATGTAAGGGAATTGAGGGTGGAAAGCAGGCCTCTGCTGAGAGCTGCTGTACCTCCGGGTGATTTATCCTGCTGGCATTGTCACCACAAACTTCTGTCTGCACGGTGCTAATAGCAGCCTCATGAGTCCTCCGCAGGATTATTAGGCAATTAGGCTTCCCTTTCCCTCAGCGCAGCGCCGATGCTTTCAACATTTGGGTTTATAGCCACGCAGGCTTTAAATAGCGACACGCTTGAAGTAGGACAGTAAGGAGACAATTTAACAGACAGCCATGCAGTCGCTACCTGGTACAGGGAAGGCAGAAACATCCCATCAGTGTTAGATGACATTGAGGGCTTACATGTGCCAAAGACAAACACTATGCGTCCCCCTCTCTGAGTTCTCTCTGATTGCAAAGCCCGTGGTGTCTGTCCCGGTGGTGCAGGAGGAACAGGAGGGTTCTCCAGAACTGGGCAGGCAGTGGGGTGGGGGGAAGAACCCCAACCACCAAAGGCAGTGCCCTTGTGCAGCCAGAGAAAATGCCCAGGACACGTGGGACCAGAGTCCTGGGCACAAGAGATACTCCCGTGCAGTGTGTATATGCTCAGTGTATCTGCCCGCCGGCAGCTGTGAGAGGAAATCCTTTTGAGAACAGCCTGCGTGACCCTCTGGGAGTGCACTGGGCTGAACTGGGAGCTCACATCGTCACAGACATGTCACAAGTCTCCTGCAACACGCTTATGTTTCAAACAGGCTAAATAAATATTAATAAACCATAAAGAACACAGGCTCCGCTAGGAAAGTAGAGGATAACAGATGGTCTGTAGTTAACCATAGCATTATTTCCAGCCGAGGAGCCGTGGTGGTACAGCAGAGCGTGGGAGCGGAGCCTGGGCTCGTCTCAGCGCTCCTCAGACTGGGAGGTTGGTGTGCCGTGCTGGGCTCCGGCCCTTCTGCTGCTCCGCTGCACGTGGACAGCAAGGCTGGGCACATGGACGGGGCAAACATGCACATGGACAGGGTGAATTTGTGCACATGGATGGGGCGAGTCTGTGCACATGGGCAGGATAAATTAGTGCACATGGACAGGGCGATCCTGTGCACACAGATGGGGCGAGCTCGTGCTCCGACTGAACGGTGGAAGTTTTCTCTGTGACGCTGCTTAGTGGTGAGTGCAAAAAGCAATTAACAGGGAAGGAAAATTCCCTCTGACAAGAGTGGCCAGAAACCAGCCATAAGCAGAGCAATTTTCAAAGAAGCCGTTGAACCAAATGAGAGGAGAAAAACCCATTACACTTTTTAATACTTTGTGCCAGGCTTGGAAGAAAAAATATTAATGTAAAAAGGAGAGTAATGTAGCATCCTCTAAATTATCAAAAGAAGTATAATTCAGGGCCAAAAGCCTTACTGAAGGCCTGCAGGGCTGAGCTCTGAGAAGAGGTTTTCCTTCACCCATGAAGCAAAGAACAAGATGTGTGCCTCCCCAGAGGCATACCCAGGCAGGGCACAGATTGTCTCAGTGCCACCTCTGTCCCAAGGGCCTCCTCTGGCACTCGGGGCTGTGTTGGCGGTGACCTCCGGGGCTGCTGCGGGCTCCCGTGCACCTGCAGAAACGCTTTGTGAAATCTACAGGTGGGGAAAGGTTGGAAAGGGAGTGGGAGGGAATGTGTTTTCTGAGTTTGTTTGCTGTTTTCTTCTAGTGAGGCAAATAATGTAAGAAAAATGGCCTGGCCACCTCTGACAACCATCAGAGGGAGATCAGAAGGATCCCGGGTTTATTACAAGTGTGTAGGAGACAAGGAAACAAGAGAGAGGGTGGTGTTTATGAATTGGAACTGTTAAATCCAAAGAGGGGGGAACCAAACAGGAGGTAATTGAGCTAACCATTTACTATAAAAATAAAATTTAAATTTAAGCAGTCAGCAAGAAAGTTTTCACAAGCAGAATTACCAACTGTTCAGGTGGAGAACTTACAGATCTCTGTGGAAGGGAATGATAAAAGAATTGCTTCAATATATTCAGAGCCCATTGTTCAGAAAAAGAAAGCAGTAAAGAAGAGGAAAATACGCCTCAAAAAAAGTAATGAGTGGAGCAGATGAGCGAGAACAAAGGCCTGGCAGCTCTCGCACCCAGTTAATTTGTTCCTATCTCATTGAAGAGAATGAGAAGCCGGGCTAGGCAGAAACATAGCTGTTTGATACGACAAAGAGGGTGCTGTTATTAAAGCATAGACAAATAACCTAAAAGGCAGTCAACGGCTGATAAAACAGATCAGGTTTTAGAAACTGAGTTTGGCAAGCAAGTTCTTGCCAAGGGGGTTTAAAAGCTCTGCTGTATTTACCAGGACCTGGCTGAATGGAGATGTCCGCCAAGGGGACGCAGGCTTTTGGCCAGGAGACATGCACATCCTTGAGCCCCACAGAGCATCCTGCCCTGCACAGAGTTCCACGAACCATTCCCAGCTGCTACAAGGTGGGGAGGCAGCAATAAATCAGGCAGGTGGCTTCATTTTCAGATCAGAGCAGAGCTCAGACATCTAACCATATCCACTGGCTTTGAAAGGTCCAAGCTCTGGGTGTTTGGGTCAGTGGTGAGCACTGGCTGTGGACAGCACTGTCCTTAGGGCTCCCTAGGGATGTGGGGCAGGGAAAGCTGCCCTTGGAGCCCTGGAGCAGCTCAGAGCCCACTGCCCACAGCCTCCTCTCCCACCGATTTTACTGGGCTGTGCTACACTTATTCCCAATCACGATTCAGTTTATCCCAATTAAATGCCACTTTTACTTCAATGTAGTTATCCAGTCCAATACTCTTAATTAGTTTGTAAAGTATTAAAAGTCAATTTTAATTATTTCCAGTGGGTTTCAGTGAAATCTCAATTAGATATCTTATGCATTTACTCCAAGCAGTATCTCTTCCTTCATGCCCCTAAATGCCATTTACATCCACAGGTTTCCATTCACCCTCTCTCACAGCCTCAACAAGCGAAACCCGCTGGCACATGAGGGGACCACAGGGACCATCCTGGCTGGCCAGACCCCCAAAAATCACAGGAGAGAGTATGGTCCAACCACCCCACCCTGCCATAGGGCAGAGCATCGCCAGTGCAGGACGAGGGGAGCCATGGCCCTGCTGTGGGTACCTGCAGGGACTTGGGTATCAGGGACAAAGGATCTGGCCAGGCATGGGGCGAGCGCTGCAGGCCTCTGCCAGCTACCTGGGGAGCCCCTGTGCTGATCACTATCTCATATTCATATGACGGCTTTTTTGGTAATTGCTTCATTTTGCATGGAATTTAATTAAAGGAATCCACATGGGGAAAGAGCTACACGGTTCGATTTTATGTGGCTTGTTTGCTTCCCAGCAGAGCTGTGGTGGGGAAGATGGCACATGCTTCCCCTTCTCCTTCAGGCAGTCCTGGAGCTGGGAGCTGTGGGTCGCCCCTGCACAGCAGGGTGCAGGGTCCTTCTTGTCCCAGCAGCCTTGGAAGAGGAGCCTGGGCCTGGCATCCACCAATGCAACTCCTAAATCCCTTAGGATCTGCTTTTTCCTTCTTATTCAATCTCAGATGGGTGAAATATTAGGGAGGAAGGAAGCAGCTGCCTTCAAGGTCTCCCACAGTTGAGTGGTGAACCCATCTGGAGGCAGCAAACTTGAGCAGGATGCTATTTGTTCAGCATAAAGCACAACCGCAGGCTGCATCCCAGCCCTGGGGCACCCGGCCGGGCTTCTGCACAAAGCCAGCTGTGGCTTCTTGCTAAAGGTCTAGCAATTTGGGGATGCTGCTTTTGATGTAGAGCCTGACATTTCTACCTGGAGCAGGCCCGGCATGGGGTGGCGAGGCCAGCGCTGGAGCCTGATGGATATTGATGATATTTGCAATGCAGACCAGCTGGGTGTGTGATGCTGAACAGATTGTTCTGGGCTTATTTTACAGAGAGGGCTGCCGACAAGTGGCTCCACCCAGGGCCTCGCTGGCAGTGGACCTCGGGCTTGGGCTTTGTGCAGTGAAGTTGCTGCTTCCCTTCCCTTACAGGGCTGAGACCCACAGACCTGGCTGTGCAATGTGGCAACGAGTGCACACCTGGGGACCTGGTCCCTGTGCCATGCCATGACACATCATCTCGTGCCATGCCACGCTGTGCCGTGCCATGTTGTACCATGCTGTGCCGTGCCATGCCATGCTGTCCCACACCATGCTGTGCCATGCCCCAGCTCTTGTGCACAGGATGTGGGAAACTATTCATGATGGCTCCGCTTGTCAGCAGTCACTGGAGAAGCAGTTATAAATGGAAATGAGGGGGAAAGATGACTCCTTAAAATGATGAAAAATAATCTCCAAAGTGCCCTTTTAAGTGTTATTTAAATGTAGCCTTGCTGTGCAACATCTCTGCAGATGTCCAAAATCATTTGTGGGAACAGCACGTTAAAAACCCTGTCGCTTGAGATGCTGATGAGCGGCTGTCTGGCAATCGTGTCTTCGCATTCGGATAAATGCTCCTCGCTTGATCTTTGTGGGCTGGGAAATCTGAGCAGCAGAATTCCCCCTTTAGGGTAACAAAATAACAACACCAAGACAAGATAAAGCAATTCTCAGCTCTGACTGAAGATGAATCCTCCTTTCTGCTCATTATAAAATACCTATTATCTCTCTTTATCTCCTAGCCAACAGTGTTATTTCAATTTAACAGTGTATGAGAAATGCAAGGAAATATAATAAAAGAGCCATGGATGCACTATTTAATGTCAGAATGACAGATGCTTCAATTAGGCAGACAGGGCTATTTCTCCCCAAAATAGATAAAGATGAAACTTTTATAAGATTGCACTGTTTGTGTTTATGATACAGTACTGTTACAAGCTTTCATTACAATATAAATTAAAATAAAGTCTCCGGGTTCAGTGGAAGCCCGAATGGATTCCCCAGTGACTCTGAAGCTAGTTTGCCCCAGCCGCTGCGAGCATGGGGCAAGGGCTGGCACGGGGACAGCGGGAGGGAGATGCTGAGCAAAACAAGAGCACAGCCAGTGGTGGGAAAAAAGCAAACGGACTGGCCCCAAACCAGCTGTAAGTTTTGTGAACTTGGACCCATTCTCCTAGCTGAAATCACTTTTTTTCCTCTGCAGCACAGTTGTGTCACCTCTAGCTCCTGGCAGTGCCCTGCCAGCGGTGTGAAGGATGCTGGTGCCACCGACAAAAGGGATCGGGGCTGACACCTCCTCCTGGGTGTGCACAGCTTGCCTGAGAGCCCTTGAAATTTCTGAAGGTCTTGCCTTTTTATCACTGCTAAATTCCAAGGCATATTTGTACAGTAAGTGGGTCAAGGAATAGTCAACAGAAAAGTTACGTCTGCGTTTACCCTGGAATTATATATGGCTTGAATTATGCATGAATTAAAAAAAAGTCAACATGAGCAGCACAGTAAACATTGGGGCTTTGCTGGTTACTCGAGCAGGGTGGGTCAGGGGGGCACTGTGCCAGCAAGTGCACGCACTGCTGGAGATGGAGGTGGAGAGGTGCCGGAGGGTGCTGGGATGCAGGTACCGTGCTGTGCTGTGCCGTGCCATGCCTTGGGGCTCTGCAAGGAGCTGGTGCTTTGGGGTCACTGTTGGGCCTGGGGCCCCCTCACTGCCCCGTTCAGCCCATGACAGGGCTATGTTTGCCCGGCACGATGGCAGCGCAGCTCCAGCTCCGCCTTTGTGCACCCCCTGCTTCGCCCGTGTTGTTGAGTTTATTTATGGAATGAGCCTGACTTTAATTGTTTCCATCTTGTATATTTCAGCCATTTAGCTTGTATCTGATTTGCCACATAGTGCTGAGGATGTTTTGGTAACTAAGCACTATAAACATTATTTATTATTATATTTCAGCCAAAACAAGCATTACTCTAATTTATTTATTAATCACTTTTCAAATTCAAAGGAAACATCTGTGCGGATTTGCAATTAAGTGGGTTTATGGCTCGAGAGAGATTTCCCTAGAATTTCTATAAATAGATCCAGTGTTTATTCTTTATTGTCTTAATATTTCTGAACAATAATAATAATCATAATCCTTTCAGCCTGCCGTAACCCATTCATTCTCATAGCCCATATGACCCGGCTGCATTTTGCCAGCAGCATGTAATTATGCAGCAGCGCTGTTTTCCTTCCCCTCTTTGCATGGATCTGCAGCAGCCCAGCCGGTGGCTTCTGCTCGCCCCGAGCCCCCCAGCAGAGGCAGCGCCAGCTCCCAGGGGAAGCACAGGCACCCGCTGGGCAGGGATCCTCGCACAGAACAGCCCTGAGCCTGCAGCTGGGCTCCCAGTGCTGTCTCCAACTCTCTTGGAAAAAGCCCTGTCCCTCCTCGCCCTGATGCCCAGGGACAGGAGCAGGGGCATGCTGCCTGACTGTCCTCCCTTCCCTGCATCACGCTGGGTAACCCCAGCAGTGCCTGCAGCACCTCTGCTGCTTCGAGAAGTCTGCAGCTGCTCTGCAAATCCTGAATAAGTAGCTGAAGCCCGGACACCACATTAGTGATTTTAATCTCTTCTTACTCCTACCTGCCTGCTAATTGAGCCCCAACGTGTCACCAATCCATCACAGCCTGAAACCACCTCTCCCCATTGGAGCAACGCACTTTGATAATCAATGGGGCTGCTTTCCTGGAGTCTTCGGGGTGCACCAAGCTCCTCGGAAACGTTGTTTTATTCATGAACAAGCCCAGACCAGGCTCCCCAAAGCACCACGTGTCATCTGCCATTTGATACGGGATGTGTATTTATAATCTGACAGCGTCCTTGGGGACACAAATTATAAACGAGGTGTTACAACTCAGCAGTTTTATTCAGTTCTCAAACTTAATAGATTTGTTAATGATAAATATATTAATACTATTAGCATTTCAGAGAAAGAGAGGATGATTGAGCGCAAGAGAGACCTCAGGATATATATACGGCTTAATTGCAAGGCGGTGACTTTTGATAGATGGGCAGATGCTGCCTCCACTTTAAAAGCCAGCGAGCACCGCACTGCCGAGGATGTGATTTCAGCACAGCGCTGGTGCTCTCCAGCCTCGTCCTCAAAACCTCCACGTCAAGGACCTAAACCTCTTTTACAGTCCTGGTAAACAGACACCGTATTTCACTGAGTTCTTCCATTTCACTTTTGGGCCTATCAATCACACTGTTTTAAACAGGAATTTCCATATTCCAGCCCTGCTCCGATCCGCCAGCCAGCTCCCCCGTGTGGGGCTGTAACCCAGTTTCCTACCTACAGCCTGAAGTAACATGTTTAACCTTTTTTATGAGGCATATTTATTGCTTTCAAAGGCCACCCTCTCAAAAGCTCCTCCAAACAGACATTTGTCTTTCCTACGTTTCCAGTGTTTCCAGTGCAAAGCCTTAAAATCAATACATCTCACATCATTTCAGCTTTCCCAGATGCGAGATCCAGATTGGATTTAAGCCGGGCCTTGGCCCCTGTTTACGTTTTAAGTATCCCAAGACGGTGTGAGCTTGCACAGCTTTATTGACTATGGTGGGGAAAGCATGATTTATCCGTGCTGATGATCAGTTCAATTTGCCCAAAGGAACCCCTCCTCGGGATGGTTGTAAGTAGGGCTATAAACGTATTTCATACTCTTCTCCTGCAGTGGAAGAGGTAAAATATAGAGTAGATGGCTCTATTATATCAGCCTCTGGTTATTTTCTCTAATATTTATTTCAGAAGTCCTGTGCAAAAAACACTTTGTGCAGAAAGGAGATAAACCTGCTTTTGAACTAATTGCAAATCACTTTTATTGGCAGGGAAGTCGTGCAAGGGAGGATTTACTCAGACAACGGTGGGGCTCAGCCATTGAGAAGCCCAGAGAGGGGAAGGCAGGCGCTGGGCAGCCACCGTGTGAGCCCCCATGAATTCGGAGCATGATGAGGGAGCACCATGGGCGTGGGCAGCCGGACGAGTGGTCACAGCTCTGCTCCTTGGTGCATGTAAGACTACCGAAAAAAATGGGCTCGCAATGATGGCAGCCAACCCTGCATGTGAAGCCTGGAGACATTTGGTGCACAGCCCCACCGTGCCCTGAGGCCAGGCTTTGCCGTGCCAGCTCAGACCCATTTCCACGCCATCATCTAGGAACAAAGCTGACAGCAGCATCGTGTCCATGCGGGCTTGTGATGCTGAGCAAACGGCAGCTGTGCGCACAGCTGGCTCTGCCTCTCCCAGCACCAGAGCTGGCCGTGAGAAGTGCCATATGCCTGGCGTGGGACGGCTCCAAGCTCTGCCGGCAGCACGCCCGGGGGACAGCGCTGTGCCGGGACACTCTGCACAGCTGCTTATCCTCGCTGCCGTTTGCACGGAGCCCGCTTTGGGAAGGACAGATGCCAGCGCTGGAATTGCAGAAGAGCTGGCACACGGGCGGAGGGACTGTGGAGGAGTGCCAGCCTGGCTGCCCGCCGCTCGGCTGCTCGCCCATGGAAATTGCTCTGGGGCATCTCTGGCCGGTGCAGAAGTCAGCATGCACTGCGTGTGCAACTGCGGCGTGAGCAGGGCTTCCATATGGGGCTGCGGCTCCTGCGGCAGCTGGCGGCATCTCGCTGCTCCACAGATCTCGCTGCGGACGCTCTGGGGGCAGCTGCCCCACGTAGCCACTGCCCAAAATGCTGGCTGCCGGCATGATGCACTGCATTGCGTCCTGCAGCACCCGCGGGGCAGAACACTGCTCTTCCACGTGAGACCCTCAGCCTTCTGTGGTGTAAACAGGGAAGGGGACCCGATTTCATTAGAAACTGGGCTATTAACGACAATTGCCATAATTATTTGTTTGCAAATAGTTTACCCAAGAAGTTCTGTTTCCTCCCAGGAGAGGGCAATAACGCACACCCACGCTGGCCACCCGTCCTGCTGGGAGGCCCTCGGCCAGCCAGCTCCAAGGAACAGCCTGCGCACCTTGCAGTGCTGCCTGCCCGTGTGGCTCCTGTTGCTCATCAGCAGCTTGCACCGGTAGTCCCAGCACAGGCATATTTAGTTAAAAACAAACTTTCATCGGTCTTAATTGAAGATGGCCAGAAAATCCCTGAATACGTGTGCTTTATCAAATCAGTAGAAATTAAAAGAGCTTATTCTCAGGAAATCATTCATTTCCCAGGCAGTCCAAAATGACTGCTTCTGGCTTCCACCCAGCTCATAGCTAACAAGCAAGCCTTGAATATGTGGCAATGATATCTGAGTGAGAATTATTTGTGTAAAGCCGGAGGATTTCATCTCAGATGAGCTGCCAAAGTGGGGAGTTTTAATAAATGAAGTCCTCTAACATAATTAGCCAGCCAGGAGGTTGGTGCTAGAAGGTTTGAGCACCAGGGGCTCATGGAGCTGAGGACAAGTGGTATCCCAAGGCTTCTGGACAGGGACCTGGGACAGGAGCTGGGGGCAGTGGTTGGGCAGGAGCCAGCCAGGGAAAGGGAACCAGGGGCAGGTGGGGCAGAGGGCAGGGGACGGGTGTCCTGCAGTACACAGATCTCAGCCCAGCCCTGTCCTTACAGCCCTGTGCCCAGCCCTGTCCTTATCTCAGTATTGCTTCTCGTTGAGTTTAACTGTCTAGTTAAACGCACACTCCCTTAGGGACACCTGCTCTCCTGAACGCTGTCCTGGTGTGCCTATTTTGAAGAGGAGCCAAGAGGAAAAAATAAGCAGCAGCACTATAAATACATGCTTTTCTCCTTCCTCATTCATTTCCTCTTTGTCTCAGGATCAATAACCACCAAAAATAGAGGCCAAGGACAGCGGCAGCAAACAAGCCTGCTGAAGCTCAGCCCCATCCCCAGGAGCAACCTGGTGATGCTGCCTGGCTGCTCACAGCCCCTGCAGGGCCGGGCTGCAGGGGGGGACACACTGGGCTTGCTTTGGAGGTCTGTAACGGGGGCACCAAAGATACCCAGGGCTCAATTTAGCTCTAGCTGCAGTCACAGAAACATCCCATCTCCAAGGGCTGGGGAGCTCCCATCAGCTGGTTTTCATGTGCAGACACCCCCAGCATCTGGTGCTCTCAGTCACCGGCCCCAGCAGAGGCAGGACAAGGACACTGGTGATCACCGTGGTTTAAACGTATGCAAATGGCTGCCAGTGGCACACCACACTCGCCTGACATTCCGAGATGAAGGACAGGTTTCCTGCGCATGCAGTGACACAAACAAGCTGAGTAATTGAATTATCTGTGCTAGAAAACAGGCAGAGGCATGACCTGGGGCAGATCTAATTCCACGTGGCCACGGTGCTGGCACCTAGTGCTGCGCTCCTTGTTTCAGGGCCGGGAAGTGGGTCACTGTGCCTGGCATCTTTCTGCTCCTGTTGTTTCACCATGTCCAGCCCAGCAGAGTGGTGGGAGCTCTGGCACAAGCAGTCCCTGAACTTTCCCCTAGCATGGTACCAGCAGCAGGACATGAGCAGTGGCTGCCCAGTGTGGTGAAACCCCGGGAGCCCTGGTGCCTGGGCTTCCACCAGCCTTTTGGGGTGTGAGAAATCCCAGAAAAAAGCAAGCAAGCCATGAGCCCAGTCTGTCAGCCCTGGTGCCCAAAGCCCTTTGCAGGAGGGATGGAGCCAGACGAGCCCTGTCAGCCTCCAGAATGCACAGCACTGGGCTAATTCTCAATTGACATGTTATTAATTGGGGTTTTGCCTCTTCTGCTGTTCACAGAGAGCCGGATGAACTTTTGACTTCTCCTCTTGTTTGCTAATGCACACATATAATTTGCTGACCAGCTCCCTTCCCCCAGCCCTCTGTGTGTTTGGGTGCAAGCAACCCCGGCCCCCCCCCCCCCCCCGCCAGCTCTCTAGATTTTTTGCAGCCACGGGTGGCACTTTGCTGACCACCGGGATATCGGGCTGAGGTCCTGTCCCAGCACAGGACAAGTACAGGAGTGGACCTGAGTGAGTGAGAAGCAGAAATCAGATAAATCCTGCACTGCCCAGTGCAGGCAGCACACACTGAGAGGAACCATTTTATTTTATTTTATTTTTTTGCTACAAACCACGCTTCAGGGTTCTCAATTAAAGTGAGCTCTTAGGAAAAAAATATAACAAAGCTTCAATTTAAGCAGCTCAGTAGAAACATCTCTTCCATGCAGCGCACAAGTGAGAAAGCAGAGGTATTAAGTTGTTTAAAAGAGGAAGAGGAGGCAGGACCGAGGTGGCTCCGTGCCCTCAGGCATGTCCGTGCTGTGGCCCTGCCCGTGCCATCAGTCATGCCCAGCTCAGATAATTCAGCCTCTAGCCATGCAAGAGATTAACACAGAGGGAAAGAAACCTGCTCACAGAATGGGAAATGAATCAAACACAGGTGGTAAAATCAGCAAAGTGCTAAATGGAAGGACTTTTGCTGGGTTGGCCACCAGGTACCTGCATTATAAGGCTGCCAGGTGACTCCATCGGAACTTGGCCAGGGTGGGCATTTCCTGGGGAGCACCTCTGTGTGCTCCCCATCAGTGGGGCTGTGCCCAGCACCACACAGCTTCTTAAATCCGGTGCAAGAGCAATCATCTCATTGCATCTCTTCTGCTTATTCACACCCAGCAAGTCTTCCCTGCAGTGGGCAGCAGGAAGGGGGAAGCAAGGAAAATTACCAGATTTTCACCTTCGTTGAAACAGTTGGATATTAGCTCCTGATGTATAAGACAAAGCAGAAATAAAGGGTCACATTTCCATTAGCTCTTCATAATTGGGCTTTTCCCTGAAAGCACAAAATCAATGTTTTCATCTACACAAACCCAATAACCTATTTGGGTCTGCTATAATAATGCAAATCTGGGCTCTGGAGATGCAAATGGATGGGGACAGGACAGAAGCTTCCTGCAGAGCTGCTGGGTGCACAGTGGGGACACAACATGTCCCATGGGCTTCCCCATGGCACCAGCCGCATGGCAGCAGCCCCACATCACCGACCAGGCCCTGCCAGCTCCTGCAGGCTGCGTGCGAACAGCCGAGGACACCAGACCTGGAGCAAAATCTTGTTCAGAGCCTGGCAATCTCAGTCAATACCTGCCAATTTATAAGAAATTGGCTACCTTGAAGCAACCAAAGTGACAAAATAGAGCAGATTAGAAAAATTAAACTCAAACTGAGATGGAGAAAAGGCCATTCAGCTCACTGAAAACATTATATGCTCTAATTGGGAGCTTTGTTTAATTTGGCTTTGAAATTGAATTCTTTTTCCTTCCCGGAGAACTGTTATTACCTTAATTCTCTGCTTGGAATAAGACCATTTATATGGTCAAATACGTCTCTTTTCAGCATGGCACACGCACCGAGTAAAGCAGCTATTGACCTCTTGCATGGCAGCTGGCTTTGGGCAAGCCAGGTTCATCAGGCCCTTGCATTTTTTCTTAATATTGATGCATTTTCACCCTTTACCTTAGCTTGGCAATTGTGAGACAGAATCTCAAATAATTTTCTTCAGACAGGATCCTCTCTGAAGCTTATTTTATTTGTGATTGCAATGGCAGGCATCCTGTCAATCAGGAGTGCATTTTAGTAAACAAATCATAACCTTTTATTCCCTATTACTCCCTGATCACCTCCCCTGTTTCCTCATTGGCTGAATAACTGAGGTTCACAAGCTACTCGACTCTCCTCTATACCATATATGTACATTTTTTCTTTTTTTTTCAACACTTTAATTTCTCCTTTCTTATGTTTTGAGAACTTGTGATCTTTGTTTAACTGTTCTCACACTGCTCATCCTCTTTTTCTCAAGCTTCTACCTTATTTCGGAACAGTGAGGCCTTCTACTGTTCTCTTATCTACTTAGTATTTCTCCTCATTATGACTACACAATTACCTTGGAATACAGAAAAATAATTCTCTACTGCAAAAACACAACTTTGTTTCTCACATTGCATTGTTTATGAGAAGAGTGATGAACTCCCCCTCCCTTCCATTGGATGAGGCGCACGCCCAGCTCCCCACCAGCGCTGTCAGTGACGGCAGCAGCGCTGCTGCTCCTGTGCCTCCCAATGAGCTGCTCTTTCAGGGCACAAATTGCACGGGTTTCATGAATTGAGCAGGTTTCACCAGCCCCTGGAACAGCTTGTTTTACAAATTTTAGTTGGATGAGTGTAACTCATTTGCAGAATGGCAATAGAGTGGCAACAACAGCATGATGAAAGTATTGCGTCCCAATTTCAAAGTATGGCCAACAAGATCAATCAGGCACTTTGGAAAAAATCAAGAACTTTATCTCCAATCAGGCAGCTTTTATCTATTTAAGAATAAACAAGGCTGAGGAAGCTAGTGGTAGCAACAGCTGCATCATAAATAAGCCTGAAGCCAGACCCTTCTGCTGGAAGTAAATAATTGATCTCAGAAAAATTCTGCTTAGGCAAAGCCATTTCAATTACCTGGCAGATGACAATGAGTGCTGAGAGAGGTTAATGGCTCTAAAATATTTAAAGAGAAGATGTTTCTCTGGGTGCACTGTAGTTTGTCTTTCATTTACCCAATAGATGGAGATTATTCGTGAAACTAAATGGCAGGTAGGTGTCCCTGCCTGAGCTGCAGACAGGCAGCCTGCTCCAGGGAGATTTATGGGGAGATTATGCTCACCAGGAGGGCAGTGCCTGACACCTGGTGTATGGGTGCAGATCAAGATCCTCCTCCCAGAGTTCTGCCTTGGATTTTTTATTATTTCCGATGAAAAAATGTAGCTTCAGCCTCCCATTACGCTGCCCAGCTGCCTGTGTCCTTTCCTCCTTGCTCTGCTGCAGCTGCCACAGCTGGGGCACCGTCCCCGTGCTGCTCGGCATGGCGGTGATGCTCCTCTGATGCCTTCCCCAGCTCTTACATAGCCCCCATGCACCTTTATTTGCTGCTTCAGTGGGAATAAAGTAGAAAAGTAGAAGGAAGAATCCTTCCAGGCATCCACAAAAAAAGGCAAAATCAGTCTGAATTTTGATCTGAAGCAGTTTGCTGGAGACGCAGTCCTTCATTCCGTTTTGGGTGGCTGTGTAATACCAACACCTGCCTTGGACAGAATGGAAATTCCAGCTTGCTGCCATGTCCCGTCGTGTGCAGGTGCCTGTAGCTGCTCCCTCACTCAGGGCAATGAAAATGCCCAGAACCTGTTAGCATTTCTCAGCCTGAGCTACCTCCCGCAGCAGCCACTTCATGTGGAAAGAACTGCTGAGAGACTGTGTCTGAGGGACCCGTTGTACAGTCATTTATAAAAATATGAATTAACGGAGCATGTTCCTGTAGTCCAGCAGCATTTCTGCTGACAGTTTTAGGTGGTTGCGCCAGCCTTAACTAAGACTTCTTGAGGCCCCTGGGTGCATTCAGGGCCGTGAGCTTTTTCTCTGGATTTATCTCCAACGCAGCAGCAGCTGGGCACTGGACCAGGCGGGTGAGATATAAAGGGGAGTTACTGCAAGTGAGGAGCCACTGTGCAGAGTGCCCAGGGGCTGAGAGCCTGGCGTTGAGCTCAGTGCTGTGATATTTCTCCCCCAGCATGTTCTCCCCATCATGTGCTGGGGCTGTCCCTGCCCTGCACCAGCCTGCCCGCAGTACCCTCTCCCTCGGCTGGGACCAGGCTCAGCACCACACCAAAGTACAGCGAGTACTGCTGTTCTGCTCTTAGCATTGCCAGGAGCACATCTTTTTTTTTTTTTTTTTTTTTTTTTTTTTTGTCTGGGTGGTATGCAGTGGTTAACCCTCATTTCATTTACATTTAGGTGGGAAGAATAATAAATTTTATTGCAGAAGATGTTAAATAAGGTATTACTGAAACACTGGCTCGTGTTGAGCACAGTGTGCCTGAAAATCCTCTCCCCAGAGATGAGGAGCATCCCTGGGCTAATGAACATGGCTGTTCGGTGCTGAGGCAGAAGAAAAGCCTTCCTCCTCCTTCTCCTCACCACCATATAAAACCAAGGGGAAGGCTGCAGCCCCTGACACAGTGCTGGGGAGCACACAGGACCCGGCCTCACCATGCACGAGGTGCTATGAAAGCGCTCAGCTGATGGCCACAGCAGGTGGCTCCATGATCAGCTTTGGTTTTGTGAGTGCTGTGGGAAGTGCCTAGTTCCTTTTGTTTTGGTTAACTTTCCCTTCTTCGCTTTCATCCTCGTAAATAATTTATTCTTGTTTATTCTATTCACTTTCATATTTTTGTTTTCTTTCCCCATTAAAATTCTGCTTCACGGGCTGGTGGTGGGACTGTGAAGCTCTCTCCCTGCCCTCAGCCTTTCCAAAGACACAAGTGCCCCCCCAAAAAACCCAGTGGGGAGGGGAACACAGATCTCCTTCACTTCTGGCTGCTCCCTCTAGGGTGCTTACCCCATGCAGCCCCCAGCCCCACGTGCCTTGGTTGGCAGCTTCCTCGTGGGGCTGTGCCCAGCATGGGCAGCATAAGGAGGGGAAGGCAACAGTGCTTCTTCAGCGGGCTCTGCCACTTCCCTTTGAGGGCAGTATTGGCACAGCAGGTGGCTCGGAACACCCCTGGAACTGAGAGCATCTCTGGGTGTGCATGGGGAGAGCCAGGGCAGGAGCAGGGCTGGGCAGAGAAGCTGGCTGTGACAACGAAACTATTCCTGCCATTTATAACATATTCAGCTTCTGATATGCTAGGTCAATAAAAGCCCTCCCCAAGGATGTTTCACTTCTCTGATGTTAAAAAGATTTAAAATTTTCAAAGCAAAAATGTCCTTATGCACAGCTACTGAGGAGGTCTCTCAAAACCACAGTATTTCTTGTCCCCTGCTGTAACAACAGCATCCCTTAGCCAGGCTTTCCCTGTCCATGCAACCACTTCTCTAGCTGCTTTCTTCTTAGTTGAGCTTTATTTTAAAAAACATTTTGTTATTTTTTTTCAATTGAAAGGTGAATTTTATTACATTCACTTTAAATTGAGTCTTCCAAAAATAAATGAGGATGCATCTGCCACATGCCATCATGCACATTGTACCCACATGCCTGTTCTCAGGTTTAGTGACTCCACCTGTGTTCGCATTGGAACCTGGGTGGATTTGTTTGCAGGTGGTGGAGCAGCAGCAGGTTTCCCTGCTCGGGCAGTCAGAGCCCAGGCTTTAAAATGCCCAGAGCTGCCAAGAGCCTTCTTTTTAAGAGTGCAGGGGGCTTCTGTTCTATGATGTGGGGGTTGTGGTGCCCAGCTAAAAGAGGGGATGAATGACGGTGCTGTCATGGGGAGGAAGCATTTTCCAGAAATACTGTTTTGTGGCACCAGGACAGGTAATGAGGCACAGCCCCTGGAGGAAGGGCCAACAATGTGATATGCAGTGGTGGAGGACAGCTTGTGAGCAGATGGGCCGTCTGCTGCCCTGGATAAGCAGGTCATTTGCAGCCTTCTACAAGAATCAGTGAGGTAATTACTTGGCCACAAAGTGAAATGCCTTTGCATTAGCAGGTATCATTTGTTCTCTGGTAGTAAATTATGCTGCTGTTGCCATTATTGTTTTGACAGCAGTACCCAGGGCCCTTCTGAGGAGGGAGGCAGTACTCCTCGCCTTGATGAGCGTGGAGTCTCTTGTCTCATCTCGTTACCATCAATATTTATAAGTGTATTGTAGAGAACCAGGCGCACTTTCCAGTTTGTGGAGGCTCATTGTGTGTGCCACCTCAAGCTATCCAGTACAATAAAAGAGCAATTAATTATTATCAAACATTTCAATGACACTTACCTCAGGGGATATCAGAGTGCTTCTAAAACTACTGTCCCTAATGCTGCAGCCTGTATTCAAGGAAAGAACCCATGAAAACTGGCTGAGAGCAGCTCTGATCTGTTGTGCAGCACAGAACATCCCCGTGTTCCTGCAGGGCTGCCTGAGGGCAGGCTGCTGTGCCTGCAGCCCCTCTCTTTGGTGCCTGGGCCATGGTTATTGACCAGGATCACTGCCCCTCAGCAGGCTCTGGTGTCTCTGCTTCATGGGTCTGCTGGAGATGTTGCTGGTGGATTACTGCATTTTTCTGTCCCGCTCTCACCACTTTATAAATTCCAATGTAAATGTCTTTCCATGCTTCCCAGCCCCTGTGTGGCATACCTGGCTCCCAGCCTAGTTCCTCAGCATGTGATACCTTAGCCTGGTAACACTGCTGACCCTCAGGGTTCCTAGGGCACTGGGGGAGCTGGTGCCTGAATGTGAGGTGCTGTCACTGATGCGTGAGTTTCTGTCTGTGGCCCTGAAAAAAGCCTGTGGCATTGCCTTCTCCCACAGAAGAGAGGGTGCAACCCCACTGGTGAGAAGGCAAATTCATTTTTAGGCAAACTCATAGCCACGACTCTCATGACAGAGGTATTTCAAGCTCAAGGGCTTATGGCAATAATAACCCCTTGAATATTTCCTTTTCTTCATGTCTTTGGGATTTATAGCATCCAGAACACTCTCAAGCCCAGGATAGCACCTTCACCAACACATATTATGTCACTTAGCTTCACGTTACCCCCCCTGCACACTTCCCATAGTAATCGGATTTGACTGTTTCCTTGCAAATTGGCGGAGCATAAGGGAGCGAGCTGAGCTCACAGGCTGGCACATAGGCAGAAACAAGTCTTTGAATTAAAAATAGTTCTCTGTCAGGGCTCATCTCTGGTAATCAGCACCACTGGGGAGCTTTGATCTCAATCCCATACAAACGGCGCTGACTGCAGCTCCTGTTGCATGCGCGCTGGGTGTGCAGGCACTGAGTGTTGCTTGGTGTGAGAAGTGCTGGCAGTGTGCAGAGCATTGTTGGAGCTGTAGGTTCAGCTCTGGTGACAAGGGCACATGAATCACCAGTGTGTCAGGCTCAGCCATGGGGCGCTGCTCTCTGGGCATTGCCATAATTCTGCCATTCATCACAGTGAGCACTTTGCTACCTGGAAGACAGGGGAAAGTCTGAAAGCAGCCCCCCTCCCTTTGGCTGGCTGTGGGGAGAGGCAGGTGTATTTTGCATCCCAAGTTCCAGCCTTATTTTGTTGTGAAAAGGCATTGACAAAAACCCAACTCCCAGTTGTGATTTTTTCAGGAACGTTGCCTGGTTTCAAAGAAATTGGAGTTTCTTAGCCCGCAGGAGGGAGTAAAGACAATAGATACAGTTCAGTTAAACAGTAATCACAGGTTGAGCAAAAGAGCTTAGAAAATTAAAGCTAATTAAAAGTATCTGAGGTTTTCTAAAATCTCTTCTAAAGCAGACAAATGGAAATAACCCACCAGGTGATGATGAGCTTTGAATTTTCTTAGAAATCAAAGAAGAATAAATTTAGTAAATCACCAGGAAAGGATAATGCAACACTGGAGCTACAGCACACAGCAGGTACTGGTAATTCTCCAAATTCCTGACAATTATACATTTCAGGAGACATTTCCACTTATCTGGCTTCACCTTAAAACCTCCCTATTGAGCCCTGTCTGAGTAATACCTGTGCGTATTCACCTTTCTCTGCTCTCCATTATTACTTTTGCTGTTTCTCAGCACAGCAACATCCATCCTCACCTGCTTGTCCCTTCTGCCATTGTTCCACTTGAGGAGGATTAAGCTTTAATTGTGGATTTCTTTGTTGTGGTGTCCTGTCACAGAGCTGTCTGGCAGGGACTGCCCCATGGCGTGGGTCACCTGGCGCGTGCTTTTCCTCTCCTTGGGGCTTTTTTGGCTTTGCTGCTGGTAGAATTGAACCAACTTGTTTCAGAGAAAGGAGGGATGAGACCCCCCCGAGGGGGCAGGAGGTTCTGTCCTGATCCCAGCCATGCACACCAGCAAGGATAGCAACTTCTTGGACTACATAGCTAACACAGGGATGCTGATTTCTTCTTCCGAAGGCACATGGAAGGGGGAATTTTCCAGAAACTGTTTTTTAAAGGACAAATGCAAAACAGAAGGAATGCAAAGCAAGCAAGAATGCCAGCGTCTGGATGTCCCAGCATCCCTGCTGCAGGCTGGGGGATTGAGAGGGAAAAAATGTGATGGCATAGTAAGGGAGAGGAGATAATAATAAAAAGGGAAATGAAATAAACACGAAGGCTAAAGCTAAAAAAGCTAAAGCTAAAAAAAACCTATAAGCTATAGGGTTCAATGAGCAGCTGGGACAAAAAAAAAATCAAACATCATGCTTTCTGAATAATACAGAGATTGGAGTACAGGTGATAAGAAAATGAAGGAAGGAGGAAAAAAATAGGAGAAATTACTGAAGGGAGAAAACTGCAGGTGATGTGCTATTTTGCTATGCTAATAAAGAGATGAAAGCAAATGGAATAGGAGCAGAGACTGGCAAAAGTCTTACTTTTGTTGGGAAGACTAAGAGGATAAACGTTTTTAACATTTATGAAGTAGCAAAATAAAGCAAAGAAAGGCTCAGAACATCAAGCTCGTAGATGAGGAAATTAAAGTACATAAAATATTTATTCATTTGTGCTTAGTGGCTGTCAGCCATGCATGCATTGGAGAAATGGTATGTTTCTAGGCACGGTTTTATTCTTTCTCCTATTTTTTTCCCTCCTCTCCCAGAGATGAACAAGAACAATTTGCTAAATAGTGGCTGAACGCTCAGCTCGTTTTCTACATTCCATTAATGTTTCATTTCTTAATACCCTCGAAACAAAAATGGGAAGTTGGTATAAAACATTTTTCTCCTTTCAAATCATGGTAAAAAGGAACGTGGTTCCAGGCCAATAATCAAGATTATAAACTGGCATCTGTATTAAAATGGGACCGTGGTGCTGATAATACATGCCAGCTTGGAAGAGGCCCTTTAACAAGCCGCAGAAAGAGATGTAAGACAGGCTTTCTCCTGTCACCAGCTGTCTCCATTCTGGCCCGGGAGGACCATTTCTGGAGGAGGCTCTCGGCTTCCTGGCCGGTGAAGAAGGACCTGATGTCCTCGCCTGCACGGCTAGCACATTTGTCTGTTCGGGTGACGTATTGGTTTGTGTGCTGGAAATGAAAGCAGCTTCTTAATTATACTTCTTAATTATGGATGCTGGCCCTGGTGGATGGAGGGTCCCTGAGATCTCCATCAGGTGCTTCTCACAGGGGTGCTGCTGGTGCCCTCCTGTCCCTGCGTGGCAGGGCTGTGTCTGCAGGGGACCCTCACTTTGGGGGCATGGGGACGTTGTCCTCACTGTCAGTTTGTCCTGGTGCGGGGTCACCAGCAGCGGGCATGGTGTTACCAGACAGGGTCTGGAGATGCAGCTGGGTCTGCACACAGGGGGTTGGTTTATCCTTTCAGCCCAGCTCAGCTCGCTGGCTTTGGAGAATTACGGGTGCTAAAGTTACACTGTGTGTTTCCTCTGGTCTCTTGGGATTAATGGAGAATCTGCTGGCTGGTCCAAGGAATTTTCTAAATCCTACCTTTCTAGGGAGTGTATCATGGGAGAGACACGAACAAGCTGTGGGCAGGGTGAGAAGCAGGGGAGAGCCTGCCTCCTGCTTGTGTGCCTCTGCAGCTCTCTGTGAAGCACGGAGAGGTCAATATTAATTTCATCATGAAACTCATGCCAAAAAAAAAAAAAAAAAAAAAAAAAAAAAAAAGTCTTGGTTTCACTGGAAATAATAGATTCTTGGAGAATTTCTTTGTCTGGATATTATGGCTTTCATTGAGATACTTGGAAAATATAAACTGAAGTCACTTAATTGACTTCACTTGGATCTGCCAACTTATACCAGCAGAAAAGATGCTTTTTTGTCTTTGTTCTGGTGACAATTTTATCTAAGTAAAGCTGAGCCAGTATGAAGGAAATAAGGAGAAGCTGATAACCACAACAAGCAGCTTACTGCATACCCAGATGATGCAACTTTCATCTCTGATGCAGGATCAGAATTCTCTCAAAAAGGCAGAAAAATAGAAGCACCAATTTCTCAGGATCACCACTGAGAAATCACTGTAACAGCTTATAATGGCACTTTATGGAAGGCACACATGAACTCCCACATCTCTGAGATTACAGAACTTCAGGACCGGGGATTGTGTGCTGAGCGTCCCAATTTCATGGCAGCTGGAAGCTGCCCCTCCATGAGGGCTCGTGCGATGGCATCCATGGAAGCGTTTGGTGTTTGGGCTCTTGTGGGGTACTACAGGTGTGTCCCAACGTCTGTATGGCAGAGGAGTGCAGGATGTGCGCTCTGCTTTCTGTCTCCACTAACTTTTTCCCTCTCCTCTGAAGGATGTGGTGCTGGGCTCCAAAGCCCTCCCATGGCCTTTGTTGTCAATGTTCTGTATATTGACTGTATTGCAAGCCCTTGCACTTTATTCTGTTGCTGCTTAATTTAATACTCGAATTTGATCAATACTTCATGGACCATGTATTTGCTTAAAAGAAAAAGCACCAACAAATAAACAAAAAAAAATCTTTGTTGTTGTTGTTGATTGCTTTATGCAGGTACTATTAGGCTAATGCAATCAGTGGTGCTAAGCTGCCCTCCAGTTAATGAGCAAGCAGCCTTGTTCTGCGTGCCCTGAAAGGGAGGGGAGCTCAGAGGAGAAAACCACACGCTCCCAAAATTGGGTGCTTGGGACATTGCTGCTGGCATCAGACTCAGAGGTGACCCTTTCTGTTGCAGAAGTGGCTGGAGGCACCACAAGGGACTTGAGCACCTGGAGAGGATGCCACAAACAACAAGAGATGGGATGCGCTTCAGGCTGAAGGCAAGAAAGGCTGGAGAAAAGGTAGGATGGAAGGAGCTGTACAGTGAGAATTGCAGGTGGAGGCAGGTTAAATGATTTGCCCATGCTCATGTGGCTCTGGCAGTGGAGCAAGGCAGGGAGGGAGCTCTTCTGCCCCATGGCACGAAGTTGCTTCCCTGTTGGGCTGGGCACCTCTCTGGCTCCTGGGCTCTGCCCACCTGGAGCCCACGGGTGGAACTGGTGGGGAGCATCTGTGTAACGAGTCGATGTGCTGCTCTTGATAAGCACAAGTCCTTCAGCAGTTGTTCCATCTTTAATCAAATTTGTAGAGCCTCGGGCCATTTATGGGGAAAAAGTGTTTTCCATCTGTAATAAGGGGAAAGTTTCTGTCGAGTGGAGCAAATCCTGATAATGACGCTATCCTTTCTTGCTGCATTTTACTAGGAATTTCTCAAGAATAGCCTCAACAAAGTAATGATGCATGTAGAAGATTATTCAAGCTCTATAAGCTGTCTGATAAACGGTAGCAGCAGCTTCCACTTCCAGGGCTTAGCAATGAATTAGCATGTCTGGCTTTCTAAATCACGCTGTGCAAAGGAGGCAGGGAAGCTTGCTCATAAAACTGCAGTGTGGACATGTTTTGTTTAAAGGGACAAGCACTTTTGTTGTTGGGCACAAGGCACTGGCTGTGCATTTCACCTCTACCGAGGGAAACCATCCCCAGTGAAGCTAGTGAGGATGTCAGCCCCAAAGGGAGTGGCAATGAGCACCAGGAGGGCAACGAAAATCAACAAAAACACCTCTACCATTTTTTTGATAAAGGTCAATTGACTCCCTGCCACCTTGGAGCCCATAACAAAATCAATGATACTTCATCTGTAATTTGATTTTTCCATTCAGTAAGGGTGGTAAGCATTAGTGTCGCTGTAATTTTACAGAGTGCCATTGGATAACAGAGGCATATCCAACATGAAGATTATGTGCGATATTGGTGGCAAAATATTATACTCAGCAATGATTTAGAAGAACATTAATGTCTTAGGCATGCTATAAGACATGTCATGAATTAGACAATAAAATGTCTTGTTCTTCAAATAATTACTCATGGGCTGACATTTTGCTGTTCTGGAGACAGATTAGCACCTATGAAGCTGGAGCTCCCATCAGCAGCGAGTGACCTGCAAACATTTTTCCTAAAGCAGGCACCTTTATTCTTCTGTGGATAACCCCTCGTGTCAGTGAGCCAGGCAGGTGATGCTGCCGGAGGAGTGAGTGATGCTGCACATTTTGCACAAATCGATAGCGGGATCTGTGTAGACCACGGATATTTTTGTCTTTAATTCACTGCATAAAATGAAACAGGTAAATCACTCAGAAGAGATGTGAGCTGATGTTAATAGCTACATTTGTAGCACTATCTAAAAATGAATTCTGCAATTACTGACTCATAACATCATTTGTGCTCCACGGCATGAAATCTCTGCAGCGAGGCCCCTCCACCTCACCAGCCTTCCCAGAGCAGCGGGAACGATGGGCACGCCAGCTCCAGCACCATGGGAGATGGGCTGGGGTCTGCTGGCACTGGGCAGCACCAAGGGCGATACCTGAGCATGGCAACATGTGCCATGTGTGTGCTGTCCTCTGGGCTGCAGGGCATGGTCTGGTTTTTCATGGCCTCGCAGGAATTGGGCTGGGCCAGGATGCAGGAGCAGAAGCACTGGCTGGGTTTGGGACTGTGCTGAGCACCGCAGGGGAGCCAGACCGGTCTCTTTGTTTTTCCTGCACGAGGGCGGAGATGTGAGCAGTCGGTGTGATGTGTCAGGGAGACAGCAATGCGTGTAGCTCTGTTCAGCTCTGCTCTCCCAGCTTTCTTACTGGAGGCTTGTATTGAGCATGGACCACAGAGCTCAGCTAATGGGGAGCCCATTCACCCAGGGCTGGCTCATAGCAGCACATACCCAAAATCTACAGCGGGGGAGAGTAAGGGCTGAGGATGAAAGACTCCCGGATTAGCATGAACCTGGATCATCAGAGCCATTCACCACCAGCTGCTGCTGGCACAGAACATGCCCTGCTCTCTGGGCTGTGGTCATGGGGGTGCCTGCATCGAGGAGCCATGCTGGAGTGATGGGCAGTGGGGATGTGCTACCCCTGTGTGTGGTGCTGCTGCCTGGTCCCAGCCCTGCAAAAGGGGTAGAGGATCACGGGTCCAGATGATGCAAATATCAACTAATTTATCAGGAAAGAGCAAAATTAATCACTCAGATCAGCAGAGTCATTGTGGTTTACTGAAAGCAAAACAAAACATATTATTATTCAACATTTGTTGGGGGGCTGTGGCTAATCTCATTACACACAAAGCAGCCGAGCACTGGGGAAATCTCACAGTGCCCCTGAAGTGCTCAGCAGCTGCGTGAGGCAATTAGGCTGACATCTCCCCCAGTGTGCTGGTGCTTTTGGGTTGGGTGCTGGGTGCATGCCTCCTCCCTGAGCCCTCTGCCCTGCAGGGAAGGTCCACGTGCAGGATGCTGTGGCTCTTGGTTACCCCATAAGACTCAGGTTAGCACTCAGCCAGAGCCCTGGTGGCATCCTCCAGCTCTGCTGAGCTTTTGCCATCTCCTCTGGCAGCATCAGACCTGCACCTGCTGCTGGCAGCCCCAGGCACTGGGTCTGGCTGCCATGTAATGTGCTGGGCACCCAAAGCTGCCGGAGCCTCAGGAAGATGCTGGAGCTGCCCTTGCCTTTGGGCCAAGTGCTACTGGGCTCCGTCCATAGCCAGGAGCTGCTGCAGGGGCATGTGGACATGGGACAGGGCTGAAAGGCAATGGAGGAGGGTGTGGTCATAGCTGGGATGAGAGCACGAAGATCTGGAACAACTCTGGAGGAAGGAAAGCTGTTTCATGTGGATTTAACCATCTCTGGAGTTTATTAATAAATTAGCTGTTTGTGGAGAAGAAATGGGCGTTAAGAGGCTGCTTGATTCTAGAGAAAGCAGTTATTCAGGGACAAGGAGTTAGGTGGGATTAGAGACGTGCATGGGCACGCAGACACTGTTGGGTGCCTTGGTGGGGGTGAGGGTCCCAGCCCTCACCCTCACCCCATGCCCCAAGGACACCACTCAGCGAGGGGACGGTGAGAGGAGCGTGGAGAGTTACAGGCGATAGTGGTGGGATGGCCATCAGGCACGCTGGGCTCTTTGCACTGCAGAACAAAGATGTCTTGTCCCAGAGGGTGGTAAAAGATATTTATAGGTTGCCATGCAGGCCGTAATTGAATGGCATTAGAGTGGTACTATTTTTTATTTTTATTTTTTAAAAAAACCTAAATCATTCCAGAGCTCTCGCTACTGTTTTAAATTGTAAGTTGGCTTTTTAAAAGTTTATCGTGCACTAATTCATCCAGCTCGTTCATTTACATTCTGCTGACAGGGTATAAAACTGCTTCTTTTTTCATCCCAGAAAATTCTAACTTTGCAATTTATGGTGCCTTTTTGATTTAATCAGGATATTTCCTAAATTCCACGGTACTAACATGGCGTTTTTCAAGAAGCACCTGAAAGATGGCTGGCTGTTACTTACACCCTGGTGCAGGCAGTGTTTCTGATGTATCCCCATGAGCTGCCAATGGCTGTACCAGGCTGGGGCACTCCCTTGGGAAGCACCAGAGCCTGTCCCTGTCCCAGGGGAGCATCACCTGCAGAGGCCCTTTGACATCGCTCCAGAGAGCCGGTGTCATGCCATTACATGCTGAAACACTGTTATTTCACTCTTCCGAACGCTGTCAGAGCAAGTCACAGGAGGGATTATTTTTGTCTCTCTCCAGCGTAGTTACCTAGCAATTTGCACGAGGCTTGGCATTACTGGGTAGTTACTCGAGCCGTGTGAGCTGCTTTGCAGCAGGCACTTCATTTGTCAAATTTAGTTCCTTTTACTGTTCACAAATAGTCCAGACACCAGCTTGGAGTCTTACAAATTTGTTCTCTGTTGGAAAAATCTCAGCCCTGTTGGTTGTTTGTGAAATATTTCCTCTGATCATTGCTTTTGAGCGCCTGCCGGCTGCGATTCCTGAGTCGTGCCTGGGCGCAGCCACCTGGATGGTGCCTCCATTCCCTGTACGAGGAAGGGAAAGCCACAGCATATCCTGATATGAATGCTCTTTAGGACATTTCTTGGAAACCCCTTCCAGTATTTGACTTTTTCAAGTTTCTCAGGTTGAAAAGAAATAACGTGCCAACTTCTTGTTCTTTTGGCTTCTAGCTGTGTTCCGGCTTCTCGTGGATTTCAGTGCACACAGCATCACTGCTTTAATGAGCCATAAATATTATTTACATTTGGTGTATTATCTTCGAGGTAATTTTTGTTTTGTTTTGTTTTTGTTTTTGTTTTTGCTCATCCAGGGCATTTACAGGCCTTCTCTTTCCTGCAGAACTTGAAGAAGAGTTGTTGTTATTCAACTAATAAGCAATATTGATTGCTCGAAAGCAAAAGAGCCTTCCGTCTTCCCAGCACCTCTGTCAAACTGGAGGGAGAAAGCCCCAGGGAAAATGCCAAGTGGCAGAACAGTGAAAATAAACCCCAAGTGGCAGAAAGCCACAGTGCTATGGTAAGTGCTTCATATGGAACTTCCTTCAATTCCGTGTGTACCACTATGGACGTTATTAAATTGTAGCTGAAAACGAAGAGAAAGCAAGCTGTAGACCTCTGCCTTTATTCAGACATCACAGCAAGGAGCAGGTCAGCCCAAGCTGGAGCATCATTAGGAATCAGCAGTGCCTGCTGCCCAACATGGATAACCAAGGAGCACACGTGTGCTTGGCATTTTGTGGGCAGCAGTCGAATGCCCTGGGGAGGGGTGGAGTGTGGGCAGCACCCTGGAGCCAGCCTCACTTTTGCAAGAGGTTTCTGAGCAGGTCCTACCTCTCCGGGTGCACGCAGCTCCTGCCCTGCTGTACTGCTGCCCGCGGCTTGGGTTGCAAATTCAAAAGCCAAATGTGCTCTGCTCGCAGCCAGCAACTCACCCAGCTTCCCCTCCGCTCCCCTGGGCCCAGCGTGCGCAGCACTGTGACGTGAGTGCCGTAGCTGAAGGACATCCATTTAATCTCATCAGCATCACAGTGCGCTTGTTCTTCTGTGAGCAGCTTTTGTGCATGCGAGATGATGCTATCAGGTACACCCGGCGCTTTCCAGAGGAAATGTGTTTATAAAACTTTGCTCCCACGGCACATAAATGTTTGTTAGATCCATTATCCCCATCATTTTGTTCTCCAAAGTGTTGCAAAGAAGATGAAATGAGAGTGATGGTGCTTTTGGAGCTCCAGTGCACGCTGGATGTTTGCTTTAAATAGAATTAACCATGCAAATTGAATCATGTGAGTGTAAATTAGCGCTCATTTCGCTGGTGTTCTTGGTACCGCTTAACCTACCATTTACCCCAAGACATCTGCTAAGTGCCATTCTTTCAAGTACTTAAACAGCACCTATTGCTACCAAAAAAATCCCGGCCCCACGGAACAACAAAGCTGCTGGAAAGCCTGTAATTATCATCAGAGGACTATTGTGGCTGCAGGAGAGAGCGGGTGCGCGGCTCCCCGGCGCTGGTGCCCGCTCGCAGCAGAGGCAGTGCAGGGCCGGGCGCTGCTCACACGCTGCTGCAGTTTGCTGAGGTTTGCTGGGGCCTGGGAGGGCTGGATTTGGCCCCAGACCCTGCTCAGCTTTGGGCTGGGTGCTGGGAGGTAGCCCTGGGGATGCGGCGCTGGGGCAGGGCCCAATCCAGCACCGGGACTGGGGCAATGCAAGCAGCAAACAGATGAGCAGGAGCTTCTCTCACCACCTGCCCTGCCCGGCAAGGCTCCAGCACGAGGCACAGCGCAGCCCTCTTAACACAGAGCAGCAGCTGGGGAAGGCAGCCACAGCCTCCAGCCTCCTTGTGCAGGCTGTCGGTTGTGCCAGGGCTTTGGTGCAGGGGACGGGAAGCAGTGGAAATGTGCCACAGGAGGAGTGCTGCTGGGCTCCCTGGCCAAGGCCTCCCTCCTGTGCCAGCCCTGGGAGAAGGACACAGCCTCTGGGTGAGATTTCAGCATCCATTATCTCCTGCTGGCATCTCCTCCTCGCCCATTGGTAAAGGGAGAGCCACAGGCTGCCGCCAGCTCTGAGCCATGGTGGTTGTGATATATTATTTACACCCTTATTTAAGCCTCTATGGTCAGAGCTGGGACGATTAACGTGGGAGCCTCGCCAGGGAGATGAGGTGCGGCGGGTGGGAAGCAGGTAGGGCCAGGGCCCTGCAGGTTGGGTTTGCTTCTGCAGATCTGACCATGAATAACACCAGGACCTGTGGGGACAAGGACGGGTGGGGATGGTGCTGGCCATGCCAGAAGTGAGGGCAATGGGTCCTGCTGCTGCTGCTGGGGACAGCTGCAGGCACTGCGCCTGAGGAGCATCCCTGGGTCCTTCCTGGCTTCTCCTGCGACTTGTGCCACCTCCCTGCAACATGAGAGAAGAATTGGGTGCAATTCCTCCAAAGCATTTATGCAAATTTCAGGCTGTAATGACATGTTGTCGCGTGTGATCCTATTAACAGATGGTCCGAAGACAGGCTCGAGATCTGTATTAGTCCTGGGTTCCTGTAACGTAGCTGGAAGCATATGGTCCTAATGGATTCGTATTTGAGCTTTAATAGTGAAGTAAACTATTTCAGATGAATAAAGGAAAAGGAAGAAGAAAAAAAAACACTTAACCAGTACTCAGACTGCTGAAAGACTGCGGCAGTCCCTCATCCAGCTTCTGCTTCCTCCCAGCAACAGACGAAGTTTCACTTGATAATCCACGCAGAAGTGAGCAGCTCTCCGCTGCAAAAGCACAGATTGCTCAGCCAGGTGACTGTCCCTGGGTGCAGCCCGGGATGGCAGATGTCACGGCAGTGCAGGGGAAAGCCTCGCTTGCCAGCAGGTGGTTGAGCTGGCTGTCACGCTCATGGCCTGTGGTTCAGCCGCCCTGCCCAGCACGTGGGCTGGTTTCACGTGGACACTTTGGACGGAGCTTTTGCCTTGGTGCTGTGGACTGCAGGAGGAGGGCACAAGTGCTGGAGGAGCAGTGCTGCATTTCAGACGGGGCCACCACCAAATCCCTCCTGTGCAGGATGGTCACAGTGAGCCCCAGGCTTGTGGCCCAAGGAACAGCTCCATAGCTCCCTGCTTGTTTCTAATTCCATCTGGCATTTTGTTTTATTGCAAGGCTGTAGGAGCGGCGGTGATAGATAGCTTGTTTTCTGCTGTTTGTCACACCGGTGCTGTGTGTTTTATCAGTTGCTGGTTTCGAACTCCAAGCCATCAATAGGGGTACTATTTTAGAAAATGGGACATCATAGGTTGATTTCTTATGGTTCTGTGAATCCACAAAACAGTGAGTTTCTTCTTTTTATTTCAGTCTCAACATGTTTTTAAAGCAGCTTGCCTATGCTGCTTGGGATTTCTCTAAAGAACAAACAAGAGAGTAATACATATGGTGAAAATGCTGAGCGATTATGTTTGATAATGCTAATTAAATAGCATGTGAATATTAAGCAGCGTCCCCTGCAATAGCTGCATGCCCTGTGCCATCAGGAGAACCACAGCGTTCCCACCAGCAGGTGAGCTGGTGCCTCAAGTCCAGAAGGCAGCATCTGGATGAAAAGGGAAGTTGTTTTAAAGCTGTGCTGGTTTCAGTCAGCTGGAGTCTGGATCCTCACCCGGCGCAAGTTCTTCCAGCAATCCAAACAAGCGGTCCCTACATAGCATTTTCTGGCTAGCTACAATGTGCTCTCCCTTTTTCTTGTGAGTAGCCAGTGGCCCAGTCCCCCTGCTATCTGCCAGCCTCACCAAGCTGGATGCATTTTCAGTTTCCATGGTGATTGCATGGCTACGTGGAGCGGGATTGAACTCGCTGTGGCACCATGAGCTGGTTCATTCACCATCCCACGGGGCCGGCACGAGATGCTTGACGGGCAGCAGAGCTTCCAGGGCTGAAAGCTGCACACCCAGGCACAGGGCATGGCCAGCACCGGCTGCAGGGATTATTCCTCTGTGAAAAGAGAGCAGGGCTCCCTCTGTGCTGCCAGCAACATCTGCAACCTGCAGAAAAGCACAACATGTATTTATATATATATACATTTATTTACCAGGGTGGTGAGACAAACGAGCCTGGCTCTTGGAACCATTCATCTAACTTGTTCGCTCAGGACCCCTGTTGACGCCATAACCTTTTCCAAGTAAATTAAGCCCTGCGCCTGGGTCTGTTGGCTCTGCTGAGCTGTGCTCGGAGGCACAGCTGCCCACAGGAAGTTTTCAGGTGCTGACAGTGAAACCCTGCTCCATGCAGAGTGCTTGGAGAGCAGGGTTGCCCTGGAGCAAAGTGGCCGGGCTCTGTGCTGTGCAAACAGAAATTGTGGCCGTCTTTTCCTCTGCTGCTGGATGCCACCTGTACCCCCAAGAGAAGTTTCAGCATGCCGTGCTTCCTAGCCTTCCTGCTCCTGGTGGGCTTGCTGAGCCACAGCTATCATGCTGAACAATGCCACGGGGTGAGGGAAGCAAACACCCACAAGGAGCTGGGGAGCCACCAAGTTGTGTTGCTGTGGGAAAGCTGCTGCTGGCTTTGTTCTGCAAGCACTCCTGATTTACAAGGTTCTCCTCTGCCTTCAAATCACTTTGCTGACATGCAGCAGGAAAAAGCAAGAAGAGGTTGCAGGCTGAGGCTCTGGCAGCGCTCTCTGCACGCGTGGCCAATGGTAATCCAGCTTCTCATTGCCAGGCAATGGCTGGCTGCACCGACGTGAATTATTAATGCCTGGAGGTGAAGGGCAGAGAGGCAGATTACCTCTTCCTCCACTCTAGGGAAGTCGCAGGTGATTGATGCTTGTCTGTTGTCTTAATTTTCATGTTTCCCATTCCCAGGGCAAAGGCAGCCAAGGGCAGCACCCCCAAACCCGTGCTGCCACCAGCTCGTGGCCTTGGCTGCTCTGCGCGTACTGTACCTCCGAGCTCTGACCCACGCAGTTCCCCCTGGCTGCGGTGAGGATCCCCCTCTCCTCAGCCTGAATTTGTTGACGATGGGTGATAGAGGGAGCTGGTTTGGTGAAGCAAGGCACAGGCAAGTCTTTCTTGCCCCGTGTGCCATTTTTTTTTTTTTTTTTTTTTTTTTTTTTTTCTTTGCCATTCTGCACCTGTTTTGGGGCATGGAGGGGGATGTGAGACCCTCCTGCCCCCATACACAACGCTGAGTTGTGTTAGGAGGGACAGTGTTGTTGTTGGCAGTCTGTGAACCGGAGTGAGCAGCCAACAGGTGGCTGTGGGGTGTTCCCTTGTCCCCTGGAGCGGGCTGGGTTGCACTGAAACCGTTTGCAGGTCAGCGTCAATGTTAACTAGAAATAGCCCCAAAAAACAAAGTTGCTTTCACAAGTCTGGCTAATTGTTTTCTGGCGAGCGAGGATTCTTCAGATTAAATCGAGCTTCTGAGTCCCATTGTAATTGGGAGGTTTGAAATGGAAATAGAAGAGAAATGGTTTGGGGGACATCAATAATGGAAACCTTGTAGTCAGTTTAAAATCGGTGAAATAAAATTTTCTGAGGTAATGAATAACAGCGCTGTTAGGGACTGCTCTGTGACGTCTCAGGCTGTTTCTGTATGGGTCTCCATGGGGAACAGTCCTGTGCCATCATACAGGTTTTGGGGAATATGACACCCCTTTCTGCTTCCCTTTCCCTGAGGACGGCATCCTTCCAGCAGGGTGCAACTCCCCTGCCGCCTTCCCTCCCAGCCATAACCGGTCACAGTTATCTTGGTGGATTTCCTGTGCACATGATAAATATACCTCATTCCCTTTTTAACAATCCCACAGCCAATAAAAGAGAATAAAATGTGAAGTGACACACAAATTGTATCCCCAAAGAGCGCTAAAGTGCTAAACTGCTGCTCCTTGCGATAATCGGATGAGATTTTTGTCTTTAAACAAATAACCCTAGTTAACAAAGAAGAATATTCAGACAGCGGGATGTAGGAGCAGGGGCGGCTCATTGCAGGCAGCGAGTGCGTCCTGCTCTGGGCAGTGCCCATGTCCCAGGGTGCCCGCTCCAGCCAGGCTCCCCTGGAGGGCAGGATGCATCCCTGCAGCCCTGCTCTCTGCCTGCCACAAGGAAATCACTTTAATTCCTCTTTGTGCTCCGTGACAAGCAGCAAAGTTCCCAATCCTGCCCGCTCACTGCTGGCCACAAAGCACCTAAACGGGCCATTTTGCTGTGCAGTGGGGAAGAGGGGGCTGCAGGCCAGGACGGTACAGCAGGAGGGAAGCACAGTGCTCACACATCACCTGGGTGCTGCCAGCTCCAGCTGAGCCCCAAAATTTTATCCCCTTGTTGCAACTGCATGTGGGAACCTGGAGCCAGGAGGGCATCAATCAGCCTGGGCTGGCCCTGAGACACTGACAGCAGCAGCGACTCTGGGACCTTGCCTGAAGGAGATGTCAGAAATGACAGGGCTGGCTCCCACTACCAGCAAGGGCAGCAGAGATCACCCACATGCTTGCACACACACAGACCCTGCATGCAGAGCCAGGGAGGGGAAGCCCTACGGCAGCACCCTGCTACCATTTCCAAATGCTTTACAAACATCTCGTGAGCACACGGTGCCTGTGCTCTCACCGTGGGACCTTCCCACCAGTGCCATTGGAAATCTCCAGGAAAGAGCCCTCTGAACAGTGCATGGAAAAGAATAGGAAAGGCACAGCAAAGCACAAAGACAAAGGCACTTCAGGAGCATCCTTGCCTAAATTAGCTTGCCTGATAGAGGTACCCAGCGCACCGCAGTGGAGAGCTCAGTCTCCCTGGCAATGGTTGCCATGCAATAGCTTCTGTGGTGCTGCGTTTTCCTGGCTTCATTCAAATAATGTTCTCTTCCTAACAGGATTTACTTGTTCCAACGTTCCTGGGCAGGTACGAGTGATGGTGAGCCCTACGAGACAGCAGCTAGGTGCTGGGGGATGCATGGCCCTGGGGAGCCGGCAGCCCCGTGGGATCCTCCTGGCCCCTTCCAACTGACACAAGGTGGAAAACAGCAAGATAGGGAGAGTTGGCATCTGGCGACGAGGACACACCAGTCCTGGAGCAGGAAAACGAGGTCAGTGTCACGGCAGAGCCAGCCCTTTGGAGGGAGCAGACCCTGCCATCCATCAGCCCTGCCAAGCCACAGCTCCTCCGAGCATCACTACCAGCCACAGCCCTCCTGCAGAGGCAGTTTTGCAAACACAGTGTGGCCTGGAAGATGTTTACAACCTGTATTTTGGCGATTGCTCAACCCTTCCAGCTCAGCTCTGAAGTTGTTATTCGTTGCTCTCCTCTTGCAGCCTGCTCTCTGCTCCCTAGGTTGATGCCAAAAGAAATTTACAGCAGAGCTCTCTGTCCCCCAGCAAACAATTATAGTTGTGCTGTAGATAACTCCACTATTTTTTAAAATAAATCCTCATATAGGAATGTAAGTTCCTTACTTTAAACCCAAATATTAACAAAAAAAACTTAATGCAGGAAGAAAAGAAGAAAGGAAAAGAACTGGGTGAGAAGAGGTAACAGCTACCGATGAACAAGCTCTTTGTCTTTTGGCATCCAATGAGTAGTTTAGCTTTAAAAATTACATCAATTTATACTTGTGCTGCCACTTCAAGCTGTGATTTTTTTATTTTATTTTTTTTTAAATGAATAATGCCTGGAGTGGAACGAGGCTTCTGAGGCTCTCAGAAGTCCATTTTTTTAATCATTATTGTGCATGGAGGGGTTCTGATTTGAAAAATAATTTGATCATGTATTGTAAAATGAAGCAAATATTTAAAGTGTATGCAGAAATACGCAGTGTTGGTTAGAGCAGGGCTGCAGCCACGTGCGTGCCTAGGGGCGTTTGGGTCCGGAGCCTCAGGGCACTTTTCTGAATCCAGGCTCAGCATTCACAATGTGTGTCTGTACCCAGCACTTCATTGATTTGGGTCCTGAAGAAGTGGCTGTACTTGTGCTGCTGTCCTTGCCCACTGCCACCAAGACTTTGGTAGCTGTCCCGCTGAAAATAGTCTTGTGTGTAATGAATTACTTGCGGCTGATTTTTGTATCCACTTTTCCACATGAACAATGCCGTTGAACTGAACGTCAGTCATCAGACAGACGTAATTGGATTTGGAAAGTGTTATATTGTGAATTAAGTTGACTGATGGGGAAATGTCAGTTTTATTAACAATCTTCCTTCAGATGATAATTTTATATCTATAAGGATGAATTACAGAAGAGTACTTGAAAGCATCCGTTCAAAACGATGAAGTCATTTTAATAAAGGCTGAGTTTCTCTTTCATATACTTGTTTTTAAATATTTTATCTCCTTGTGGGAAACTATCCAATTAGGAGGCAAGACCAGTGTAAAAAATGCAACATAATTGAGTGATTTGTTTGCATCTGGATGCCAGGCACAATGACCCATGCAGCAGCTGAAGGGGCTGCGCACGAGCAGACTGTGTGCATTTGGCCGGGGGCACTGGGCTCCTGGGGGCAGCCACGGAGCATCGTCTTGTCACAGGAGCCAGAGCATGTTCACCTCCTTGAACGCTGAAATCAAACCTGACGTCAAACACTGGAAATTCCTGATGAGCTGAATCTGTTCCGTTTATACTGCCCACATCTAATTACATTGCTACAGACCTACAAATAATAAAGTGATTGCTTACTAACAGCCTTCATAATCATAATCTGATTAACTTGGTGGTAGAAGAGGACAACCAAAGACCTGCCCATGGGGTGCAGGTGACTCCAAGCAGAGGTGCTGGCTGCAAGCTCGGGTTCAGCTCTGTCTAGGTGGGGATGCTTGCATGTCCCCTCCAAAGGGGTTTCTTGCTCTGCTTTTCGCATTATTCTTGTCTCTGTGGGAAAAAGCAAACAGGCTGAATTCTCCAGGCAAGAATAGCTGGACAATGTGCTCTGCTTCCAAAAGAGTCTTTGTTAGATGAATTCGATGCAGTACGGTACCTGAATAAATCCAGGGATTATATCTGTGTGAGAAAGCTGGAGTTTTGCAGTAATAAAAATAGTGTCTGTTCCGTGGTGTGACAAACGGCAAAGTGGATCAAGCAGTGAGCCAGGACACAGGCTGGGAGTGTAATTAGCAGCTGACCTAACCAGCACTGATCCCAAATCGTGTGGAAGGTGTTGGTATGTCTCCATGCCCTCAGTAGCTCTAGGCTCTGCCTCGGCTGCCAGAGCAGTGCTGCCACAAGCCACCCTCCTGCGGGGCCACCAGCAGTGGTCTGGGACACTCGCAAACATAATGCCATAACCTGATTGCAGCCCTTGGTTGAAGTACTGACTTGAAGGATCCAGACTCTGAAAGCCAAGGTCAGCACAGCCTGAAGCTGCTCTGTGTCTGCACCTGTAGAAGCTGTGGTGACAGAGAAGGAGCGAAATGCCACCAGCTCCCTCCCCTGAAGGAAACATATCACCTGCTTCATGGCAAGGGGACACTTCTTCCTCCTCATCACCTCCATTCCAGGTGCTGCTGCAGCCAAAGGGCTTGGGGTTTGCACCACAGTGCCAGCAGGGACAGCTTGGAGCCCTCTTAGAGATGCAGCTCACTGCTTTTCTTCCCTCTTCTTAAGCCTATTCTAATTAAAAGTGTCTTAATAAATATTTGATGTACATTTCAGTGGAAATTGAGGTTGGGAGACATGCCTGTTGCAAACAGTCTGGTCAATGCAATTTGAAATCCAGGAGTCACCTTTGACCACTCATTTATAACAGGACAACGTCTACTTCATTAGGTCTCTATTGATCAGGTAAATACTTGGTGCTTTATTTATCCCGCCGATGGAAATAAGCATCGCACACAAAAGCAAACTCCCACATGGGACTGAAATCTAAGCAAGAAAGATGAGCTCAGAGGAGCTGGATGACTCCTTGCTTCCCCCCCATTTGTATTTGGAGGTTTTTTACTAATGAAAAAGTAATGGCTGCAAACCTGCAAACGGCATGACACAGGACCCATTTATTTTTGTTTTCATTCATGAGATGAATGGAAACAGCTCACTGCTGAGTTTGCCAATAACACGATTTAAAATATCTGCATAAAGCTTGGAAGCTTAAACACCATACAGAAGGGCTAAGCACTATCATTACTACCCCGACGACTACTATCACCAAGATAAAAATTAAAAAAGGCATTTGCTGAGACCTGTTCTGACCCACCGTGACGAGTAGTAAGGAGCAACATCTGAGGCTGCTATCAAATACGCCTGTCAATTACTGGCCTCACAAAAGGAGTCCCAGATTTCAAAGAAAAATTATAATCCAGGTTTTCCTTTGGTTAAGATCTGAATCTGCCTTCTGCTAAAATGGTTTTGTGTGGAAATGGTTTGAAGTCATGTTGTAGCAGCACAGAGAGCGAGACAGGATTTGCATGTGAAATGAATCACACGATGTGATTAAAACTCCATAAAGGTTGAATTTAAGACTTTTTTTGTTACTTACTATTATAGTTTTCAGTAATTTTCCACCCCCTCAGATGAGCGCTGTTCAGCTGAACCAGAGAGAAACTTTCTCTGCAATTCATTACTGAGGGATCTGAGGGGAATTCTTCATTTTTAAATGAAAAAGCAAAGCTAAAAATACATATATATATATATATTTTTCACCAGATAAGTGTTTTTGTAGAAGTTGAGATTCTGTAAAGCACTTTATCTTTTGAATTCTCAGTGGCAGCTCCTTTGGAAACGGAGACAACGTGGGCACGGGGCGATGCGCAGTGTGCACGGGGCAATGCACAGTGGGCAACAAGTGCTCCCGAGCATCCCCACTGGTGCTGGCTGGATCCACCAGCTGCAGGCTGCACAGGCTTCACTCACCATTTCGACTGATCCTGGTGGTTTTTTTTTTTTTTTTTTTTTTTTTTTTTGGCATTGAAATGCCTGGAGCAGCAGGAAGCACTTTCCAATCAGCGAAGGAAGGGTTTTGGAGAGGCCAGAGCAGGAGGAATTACCTTTGGCTCAGGCTGAAGGAGACAACTCCTCCATGCAAAGCAATGGCATTGCTGAGGCGGCGAGCAGAGGAAAATGGCTCTGGGAACGGGGAACTTGGGGGAGAAGTTGATGGAGAAAATCAGCAAGGAGTCATCGTAGCAGAAACCATTTCCATGGGTGCTAGCTGGGGTGGTTTGCTGCTGCCCAGAGCAGTGTGCCCATATCCCTGACCAGGATGCAAAATTCATGCTGGAACCCTCAGGAGAAGCATGAAGGATGCTCTGCTCCTCTCTGGCTCCATTTCTGGTATATCCATGACCACAGAGACGTGTATTTGGGAATAACGCCCACCTGGCACTGCAGAGGCAGTGATTTTGGCTGACCTTTCCCTCTCAGCACTCCCATCAATGTCACCATGCCCAGGGACACAGCAGTTCATCACTAAGGGGGACAATTTGCATGGTTAAAAAAGGGGGAGAAATGTCCCAGAGAGCAGACCACAGCCTTAAACATGGTCTGATGACACAGATACATGGCAACATATGTCTTAATATGAGCATCCACAACAGGAGCAGCAGCATCAATCAGCAGCTGGAAGAAAGAAGAACTCTATCTATGTAGATATGGGGCTGAAATCATATTTGTATGTAAATGTGTCTTTTCTAAAAGCATTCTAACTTACCAGTTGCTACAGGAGATATTGCGTATTCATAGCAGGAGAGCTTTTTAACAGAACAGGAGTTTTAGAAACTATTTTGCATGATTTTTTTTTCTCTTACTGTCAGAGTTTTACTAACACATTGGAAATTAAAAAAGAATTGAAACAGATCATATGCAACTCGGCACAGGCATTATTTGCTAGTGAGTGGCAAGGGAATGGTGGAGCGGTAATGTGTGGCTTTTGTAGCCTTGTCACTTTGATGAATTCTTTAGTAACATCAGACTGCGAAGCAGGGAGACTCTCGCTTTACACTGCTTTTCCTGTCAGTTAAATGCCAGCTGGAACAACAGCTCTGGCTGGAGTCAGAACGCCTAATTTCAGAGAAGAGCATACGTGTTTTCCACTAATCAGCAATATACTTTTTCCTTGTAAACACAAATTGAACATGGAAAAAGTTGTTTGATGGAGCACAGATCTATGCCCTCAGCACCATGCTTTCCCCAGCCCTGGGCACCTGCAGCCTATTGCTGAGAAATGTCAGTGGCTAAGCCTCCCCTGGCACCCAGCAGGGAGAGTGGCTGCAGCTAAAACCAAAAACCAGGAGCAGTGAAGTGTGGGACATCTGAGCAGGGGATCGATACAACCAAAGACTTATCTCCTAATGAAGCGTGGATGCCGTTCCCCCAATCAATGCCATATCACAGCCAAGTGCAGTGTGTTGAGTTGCTCCTTGAAGGGCTCCAGGGAAGGTCTTTCAAATGATATTTGCTGGTGGTTTTGCTCATCTCCAGCGGCACTTATGAAGGAAACCTCTGCATAGATGCTTCAGGTTTTTCTCCTCTGAAGAAAGACAATCTGAATATGAAACTTTAATGGCAGCATTATGCTCCCTGGGATTTCTTGCCTTATCCTCTCAGCCATGTTCCCGAGGACATGACTTGTGCATGCTGTTTGCATGCCAGTGGCTCACTGGAGACACTGTGGGGTCGCTGCTTTTTCATCAAGGAGCTCCTTTTGCTGTACCCTGAGATGAGCAAAGCACAGGTGAAATGGTGTGCTGTGTTTTGGGGTGCCAGCTGCACCCTCCTGTGCATGAAGAGGTGTTTGGGGGAGTGCCAAGCCCCGGGAGCCACCTCAGTGCCAACGTATGGTCTGGATGCAACCAGGTTTTCCTGCTCCTGGAGTGCTCACAGCCAGCTTTGGCCTGGGCTATGAATTATTCAGTGTTTGTTGTGAAGCTCTATCCCCATCTGATGACCTGTGGAGCAGATGTGTACCTGACGTGCTCCAGCTCGCTGCAGTGGGCCCAGCAGCACCACACGCGTGGGTTTTGTCCTTTCAGTTTGTGTGCAGAACTGCGAGATATGGCTCATTAGAAACATCCCTGGCTCAGTCTCGAATGCTGTTTTCTGACAACATTGTGAAAACAAAACCCAGTCCCTTGAAGGTGCAGAGAAGACAGACCCAGGGTACCTGAGCAGAGCATGGCAAAGCCCAGCAATATCAACATGAGGCAGGGTCCCCGTGGCTCCTGCTGGGATCCCCCACAGTGTGGGACCCCCCAGCCTCTTCTGGCCTCATCCTGCATCCTCAGGGCTCCTATGCTGCAGGGGGAGGTCAGCTGGGGATGGCTGCCCTGGGAAAACCAAACCAAACCACAGCTTTGAACTGTCTCTGCCTGCGAACATCTCCATATCACATCTGCTGCTGTGAATTAGGACCTGAATATTCATCTCCAAAATGTATAATTTATAGTTACAGCAGACAATTCATAATTTAAGAGTTATTGCTCTAAATTAAGCATAACATTTAAGCTGGCTGCAGACCAGACAACCAAAACCAAGATGCCACGAGGAAGGTGGCGTGCAGGCGCTGGCTGCTCTCAGCTGCCCTGACTGTGGGGTCCCAGCACCAGCAGTGCTGGGCTGGGGGCAGCAGAAAACCAGCCCTGGCTGTTGCCATCCATCCTCCGACGGCAGCTGTGGGGGGACAAGTAAAATGGCAGAAATGAAAAAGGAAAATTAAACATGAAAATTTAATTAAATCACCCTTTGATCACTCTCTGTGGAATGGACTTCGTTCAGAAGATTATTTGTTGGAGAGCAATAATAGCTTCTAATTAGGGTAGAATTCAATGTGAAATTGAATTTTTTATTATTATTTTTTAAACAACCCTTTTTTCTCCATCACAAATCAACAAGACTCCTTGCCCATTACCAGCTGAATATTATTAAAGTTGTTCTTTATAGCCCCGTTACTCACCATTGTTTATCAAATTGGAATTTCTGGTTTAAAGTCAACACAGAAATATCATCAAAACAGTCTACGGAAAAAGTCAGGTTTTGATTGTGAAAAGTGGGTGCGGGGGGCAGCTATTTGCTCTTACAGAAAATGAGATGAAGGAAAGCATTTCGCTGTGCAGCTGCCCATGGGGTCAGTACGTACTCCCCCAGTGGAGGGGCAGGCACAGCGTGGTGGTCTCCAACCCCAGCCCCAGATCCCAGGGGGAGAGTGTGAAATGCTCAGGACACCTGTGGAGAGGCTGGCGGCATACCAACTGCAGGGCTGGTGAAAAGTGGGGACTTTGGGCACAAGTAATAATCCTTAAGGCTTTTCCTCACATACAGTATATTCCATGCAAGAGTGTCTGTAGCTGCCTTGGCTTTGTGAATGAGGCCCTTAAAGATTTGCATATATCATAATAAATGTGAGTCATAACCAGCCAGCATTTAAAATGCTCACTGAAAGAAAGAACCAAATATCCCCATTAGAGCTTTTATCCCCTGCTATTTCATATCACAATAAAATGTCAAAAGGAAAAGAGAAGCAGATTTCTGATATTATTACTTTGAACTTTTCTTGGCTATACTCCCCTGAAGCATGACATTTACTGAGGAGAGGAAAAAAAAAGAAAAGGCTGGAAAATCTCCTTAATCATCTTTATTTCAGTGCCACGGCCTTGAGCAGCTGGACCTCGCCTCCTGCCCGTGCATGAGCAGCGAGAGGGGCAGCACCACAGTGGGGACCCTGCCCTGCCCCACGGCATCATATACTGTGTAGTAGAGTATAGCATGGTGTAGCAATTAATATCACAGTAACAACATTTTGTGTTTTTCAGGGTGGTGTCCAGCTGCTCCCACTGTGCTCCCGGGACAGAACAGGTGCTGGTCCCAGCAGTGCCCCTGCTCAGCTGTGCGGTGGGGTTCACACCGCCCTGTGAGGACCTCTCCTGGGGGTTAAAAATGAGTCAGTTTGGGAAAAAATTGCAAGTCGTTAAAAGTTCATGGTGGAAGGAAAAGCATGAATAGACGCTGTAAAAAGAGTTAGAGGAATAAAGTGCTTTGTCCATCAAAAGCTTTTACAAATCCATTTAAGAAATCCATTTTAACTGCATTTTAATTTCATTTATGGACGTGGTGGAGTCAAATCGTGTAAGGGATATTCACAAGGGTGGGGCACTATCTCCATATATGACCTTAATTTTTTTTTTTTTAATTTTTATTTTTTTAAGAAATCTGCCATGAATCAACAGCAACCGAGCTTCCAGTGGCTTTGTGGGAGGTGAGCGAGATTTCCAGGTGTCTCAGGCTGCTGTGGGAACGCAAGTACCAAAGATGCTCAGTGGTGACCATGGCCTTCAGTGGCCTCCAGTGGGCAGCTGGAGGTGAATCAAACAGTAGAATTTAAAAGGTAAGCCCAGGGGCTGGGGCTTGAGAAATTTCTCACAGACATGAAGAGCCTGGACTCCCAAACAACCTCAGATAAGAAGTCCTGAACACTCCTTAGGGATGCTTGGAACACTTTAAAGTTGGGTGGTTAATCCCAAATGCATTTCTGGACACACAGATGAAGACTTAAATGACTCAGCTGCTGGAGCTGACTGTAGACTTAGATCTGCGAGAGCACAGAGAGTTACATCGGGTGTTCCCTTCGGGTACGGTGTGTGAACCAGCAGCTCTGCTCCTGCAGGGACTTGTGGTTCAGAACTGCCACAGAGGTCTCTGCAGAACGATTCCCAGGCTGAGGGAGTGTTTCCAATCAGTTTTGCTAGAAATATTCCAAACCCGTGCAGCGCTGCCAGGTTGCATAAATCACCGGAGATTGTCTTCCTTCCCTGCACGATGGCTTGTGAATGCAATCAACCAAAGTTTCAATTTCACATCACATTTTTCATTCAAAATTTGCTCGGTTGTTGGTTAATTCTGCAATTCCAAATGTTGCCCTGCTAAGCATTCAAGCATGCAAGCTATTTTTGTGTTTCCACCTTAGCAATGGCCAAATCGTGGCAAGACTTTCAGAAAGTGAATACTAAGAGGGCAAGGAGCTGGGTGAAGCGAGTTTATTTGATAAATAAATCAGTCTTGTGTGGAAAGAAAGAATGGGAATTAACACGCATGGTAATTAGGTGGCAGCATTCAATCTCGTCTTCCCTTGATGGGCAGCTTCTCGCGCTCTGCTGCTGAGGAGCTGGAGGGTTCCTCCCTGAGGAGGGGGCTGCAGGGCCGTGCTGAGCTTGTGGGTGTCCCACACTGCTGCCTGCTCGTGGACCCTGTTGAGTTGGGAAGAGGATGAGGGGGCTCCCCGGACCCTTTCTGTTCCCTCAGGATGTGCCCGACATTGTAATTAGATTTTGTTTTACGTTTGCAAACCCCCTGAGCAGCAGACAGTGCTCAGCCTTCAGCTGTATAGGGCTGTTTACCAGGATTTGTCCCGAATTCCTGTCTGAGAGGCTGAGCTGAGCTCCCTCAGTGCTGGCTTGGCTTTAGCCCTGCTGCTGGTGCTGGAGTGATTTTGATCTACGTAGCTGAATCCAATTTAGCAGATTCATCTCTTGTGTTTAATTTTCATGTTAACATAACAAGGTTATATCATGGCACAGCAAGGTTCCAGGAGCAGGACAGAGAATTTATAACAGACAGCAACATTAACAACCTCTCACCAGTTCTGTGCAGGAGGAAGTTCCTCTAACAATATTTTCCCCCTGAGGTCTGGGGAGCTTTCAAAGCCAAAAACAAAAACAAAAATAAAAATAACAGAGATACCAGCATTGAAGAATCTGGTGCAATTGGGATTAAGCCGTAGGTAAGGAATGGCAGTGTGCTGGGAAAACAATTTGACTCAGCACTTCGAAGACGAAAAGTGGGAAGGATAGCGCTGAGAAGGGGATGCTGCAAGCAGGGACCCTTGCCACCAGCTCCAGCATGGGCTTGGATAGCACCCATAGGTGTGCATCATTCTGCTGCCGAAGATATGGACAAAATTCGTGACAACAGCTGGAACAGGATCAGCCCATGGGGAAACATGTGACAGCCCCATTTTTTGTCCCATGCTGGCACAATCAAGTCCTTACCCAAAACCCAGGCCAGAAGCTGCAGTGGGGCAGGGCTCTGGATGCGTGGCACCGGGGTCCTGCCCTCTCCAGGGCTGTGTTCCCCTAGCCGGGGGCTTTGCAGGCTCAGAGGGGCAAAGCAGGGAGGCGGGGGCACTCGCAGTGCCGGAGGAGAGGTGTTGTTATGGAAACAAATCACTTGTATTCTCCAAAGAAAGCACAAGTTCTGCTTAATAGCAGGAAAATGCAGGGAAGAAGAAAAGGATAATATTTCAAAAAAATTTAATGAGACATGGATTGTACATTCTCATTCTCCTGGAGTGCATAATGGTTCGAGAGGGAGGACGGGCGGCGTTTACAACCCGGCTCACGTGCAGCGCGTGGCTGCTGCGCCGCTACCAGCACTGTGAGTGCCCACGGGGAGTCCAAACTTCGGCAGCGCCGCTCAGCTCCTCCGACGCCTACAAGGTGCAGCGGCCGGGGTGCCCCTGGAAAAATGCACTTCTTGTCCAGCCTCCACCGGAGGAGGCTGCTCCCTTGTCAGTGCCACAAGAAAGTCTGAGCCAAGTCCTCATGGTAAAGTCTGGCCAAAAAGGCGAAGGGGAGCATCGCAGGACGGCACAGGGCCATGCTGCTGGGGCTGCTTCTGTTGAGCCCTGCTCCAGCTCCTGCCTTCGCCTCTCTCCTGCCCAGGAGTGCTGATTTGCTGAGGAAAGGCAGTGGTTTGATAAGGAACGCAATAATTTGGAATGCACCAGAAACCAGGTATTAATAGAAGCACTATTAGAGAATTTATGGATGATTTAAGATGCAGCCCATTCTCCCTGTGAATGCCTCGTCTGTTTAAGAACAGTAATTGCCTATTATCTAGCAGCTTCTAATGTGCTTGGCTCGTGCTGGCATGACACACGAAGATGCAGCACATATTTAAAGAGCTAATGCCAATTCAAAGTACCTGCTTGTAATTTTAAATGCAAGAATCCAATAAAATCCAAACAGCAGCTGGGAGGTGAAAAAGCAAAAAGCACACACAAAGCACCGAATCAATAAACAGGTAAGTGCCCCGTAGCAAAGAAGTGGACGCAGCTACTGGTAACTGCTTAAGCTGCAGAAGACAGTTCTGCTTATCTCTAACGGTGCTAAATTTTTTCCCCTCCGTTACTTTATGCCACTTATTTTGTGCCCCGTGGCAAAGGCAGCTTCACTGATCAAACAGAATTCACTTAATGGCTAAAGGAACGTGAAAGGGGATGTAATACCGAGAAAGCATCCTGCTTGTTTATCTTCATGAATGCCTTTTGAAATACACAGATTTGATTTATTTTATTTTTTTTTTTCCATAAGATTATGCAACTTCTTTCTCCTCAAAGAGCGTAAACATCATCTCTGGTGTGCTGCTGTTTTTGGAGCAGGCCCTGGGTGCACTGCAGCCTGGCTGCTGCCGGTTGTGCTGGTGGCGTGGCTGTGGGTGCCAGGGCAGAGACAGCCTCCGGCCACGCAAGACAGAGACATCTCAGCAGGGCAGTTCGAGGTCTCTGTGTCTGCCAAAAGGGGCCTTCAGGTGGCACAAAGCTTTCTGGGCACTGAAGGGAAAGCTCATGCTGCTCAGCCCACACGGCTCCAGCCCGCACTGAGGAGAATAAATGCCTTTTGAACAGAGGCCACCCTGCTCAGGAAGCGATTTCGACTGCCTTCTCACAGGCTTTTAATTTATCATGGGTGCATTTTGGCATCTTGATCTTGGTGATTGCACAAGGAATTGAATTTGATTCAGATTTATTTGTTCTAATTTGTGCCTCTTGTTACTTATCACTGCAGCATCACAGGCCACAGACAGCTTTTGTCCGGCCGTCACAACGAAAGCCTGCACAGTACAAACACATACAGGGGCAGCTGGAAACACGGTGAGCAAACAGAAAGCAGACAACTAGCCAAAGCCCACAGCGATGGCAATGCCCTTGGTAAAACTACACTGGGAGAAATTTCGGTGGTAAAATTACTCCGGGTAATTCTCCAGGAGTCTGTCCTGCTCCCCTTTGCCTTGCTGCTGCTCCACCAGCTGAGCTGGGGTGTGCTGGGCCATACTGGGCTGGGCTGGGCTCCGCTGGGCTGGGCTGGGATGTGCTGGGCTGTGCTGGGCTATGCTGGGCCATGCTGGGATATGCTGGGCCGTGCTGGGATGTGTTGGGCTGTGCTGGGCCATGCTGGGATGTGCTGGGCCGTGCTGGGATGTGCTGGGCCGTGCTGGGATGTGCTGGGCCAGGGGCAGGCACCCAGCCAGGGCACAGGAGCTGGCCGAGGCTCCGCTGCTGCTCCTGCCCTTCGGGTGCAGGGAGCGTGCTCATGGCACTGCTCTCACTGTTCACCACCATTAAATATTGTGAGATGCCTCTCCTGAGCTGCAGTGTCCGTTCTGCTGCCCTGGACAACTTCCCACTCAGGTTATTATATCCTGCCTCCCTCAAATCCCCTGCAGTCTCGGTTATTTAGAGCCTCATTTTCAAAGGGCTAAGCACCGGCAATTCCAGCTGACTTCAATTTCCTTGTCTGCAAAAAAGGGGACAATGATAGCGACCTCCTTTATAAAGTACTTTGAGATCTGCTGATAAACAGCTGCATCCAGTAGTTCAAGATCAGTAATAATGATTCAGAGTAATGATAAAAGGCCTTCGCACCTCTCAGCGCCTGTCCTTCTCTGGCCACTGTGCAGTTTTTCCCTCTTGTGGGGTGGTGGCACCGCAGGACCCTGTGTAGGGTTTGCTGGGGGCCACGTTCCCCCAGATCCTGCTGCTGGCACAAGGGCTGGCGCTGGCATGTGGGACGGTGCCAAAACCAAGCTTCTGCCAGCCTGGGCAGGGGTTGCCATTTATAACATGTGGTCCAGGCTCGTTACTTCCCTCCCTGAGCATCCTCCTTGGGCTGGAAATACCAAGAGTTCATAATTTCTCTTGGCATCGTTAAATGCCCATGCTGCTATTAAAAAAAAAAAATAAAAAAAAAAAGGGGGGGGGGAGGGGGAGCCTTTTAACTGGAGTGGGACTAGCTTTAATTCCCATCCCTTGGTTCTTGCTCTGCTCTCCTGTAGCTGAAAGCCCTGCCATGTCCTTCCCATGCAGGTACTCTCAGAAAGGGTCCAGGTCATCCCTCAGTCCCATTCTGACTAGCTCAATAGACTGAGCTCTTTAATTTCCTATGGGGGAGAGGGTTTTCCAGCCCTCAAGTCACCTGAGACTGCCTTTTCTCCAGCTCTCCACAAAGAAACCTGCTTTTTTTTTTTTTTTTTTTTTTTTTTTTCCTTTGAACATTTGCTCTGTTTCTGTTTCCATCAGGTGGGATTTTCTTTTCTCCGTTTTGAAAAAACTATGTTCTCCTTGTAGGTGGTACTATAGAAATCCATAAATAAATAACAATACCATTAAAGGGCTCTGGCAGATCGCATCATTATACTTTGTTCTCCAGAATGCAGCAGCGCTGACGGCTGCTCCTCCCGAGCATCGTGCTCTCTGCGTGACCCAGAGGTGTACCTGGCCCTCCCCTGTGAAATCTCAGCTCCACATAGTGTGCAGTTTACTTCTGCTAATGTAATCTCAGTCCCCCTGTCCTTCTTTTGTGTCCAGAAGTGACAATGACATGGCAATCAATGGCAATGATCTCCCAAGTAGCCTGGCTGATAAACATGCTCTCAAAGCCTCTGCGAGCATGTCTGAACTGCTGCTTCAGAATAAATTGGGTTTGATGTACACAACCAGAGATACATATACTTTTAAATATATTCCTTCAATGTACGTTGGTTCTGAACCCCTGCTGCTGTCAGGGTGGAGAGGAGTGTGGATGTGCTCCTTAATGACCCCCCAGTGCCTGCCTCTGCTGGGGCAGAGGAGGAATGGGAGCAGAGGAGCATGGATACAGGCACGGGAGATGCAGTGGATGCACCCAGAACTGCACAGTGCATCAGGCAGTGCTGGACTGGCTGCACCAGTGCCTGGGGACTGTCAGTGCTTGGCAAAACACCCACACATACAAGGTCAGGCCCCTCACTGCAGCTGCCGGGCACTGAGCTCTGCTCCCTGCAGTCAGGGACTGAGCTGACAGCCCGTGTGCTCAGCAGATGCCTCCCGTTAAGGGATCTTGATCAAAAGCCTGTGTAAACCCAGCTGACAGCAGTTACACCACCTATTTCAGAGTCGGCTGGGTAAGTACTTGCAGGTCAAATGCTTGTATTCACTTCCACTGAAACCATTTAACAAAAAATGGGGTTTAGCGGCTGCATTAAGCCTGCAGTCAAAGCAGTGGTGGGAGTACTTTGGCTTTTCTCCATTAGCTAGGCTGCCTTGCCTGTTACCCCAGTGGAGAGCCTTGAACCAGTCTGAGCTGCGAGCTGGGGCAGGCTGGAGCTGCTGCTGCTGCCTGGTGGGTGAGTGAGGTGGGCTGAGAGGTGATGCAGAGCTGGACTGCTTTCCCTGAAAGTGATAATTAGGGCTGTGCATCATACCGAGACAGTGGTGCCTTTGGCCTCATTTGGCTGAATGTTTTGTTTGTGTTTGCTTTGTTTATGGAACACATATGAAAAATGAATGCAAAGGTACTAATAGTACACAGTCCTGAATATGGATCTGCTGCAAGTACAAGATGAATAGCAAATGGAGGGGATGATTTTGCTGGAAAACAGGTTTTTGTTTCAGCTAGGGGGCTATAACTTAAACTCAGGTCTGAAAGCCTCAGCAGGTTGTGGAGTCAGGGCTGGGAGAAGCAGATGTGTGTGGAGAGGAGCAGGGCTGGGAGGCTGCAGGGATCTCCCCAGATGTGGGCTGCCCACATTTGAGAGAACTGGTCAGGAAAGCACTGAGTGGCAACCACTGAGTGGCTGCTCTGGGCTTTGCTTCTGAGAATAGCCCTAACCTGCTTCACTCTGATAACAGTAGTCTTGAAATCCTGTGTGGGCAGGAGGGCTAGGGGTGGAAAAGAGGAGGAGGAAGAGAAAACTGCCCATGTACAGGAGTGCAGCCCCCTGTGGGTGCCTGGAACCCCTACAGAGACACTGGGTGTCTCTGCCTCTCTGCACGCCTCCTGCCTTTGCCCACCCCTCAGCTTGCCTCCTGCAGCCGCATGGGAGAGCACAGTGCTTGCACAGGGGAGGTGGCAAAACCTCCTTTGTTTGGGCGTCTTAATTGAACTTGCTATGTATAGCTGGGTATTGGAACCAGGTCGAACCCAGCGAGGTGTGGTTTCCCAGGGAAGCACAGGGCCAGGTACTTGGTTTGTCCCCACGGGTGGCAGCACTGCGCTCCTCTGAGGCAGGACACACTGAACCCAGGCCCTGGCGCTCCCAGGGTCTCACGTCCCTGTATTGAGCAGCGTTTCTGTGCTGCCTTCACCCAAGGAGAACACCTCTTAAACCTGAACTTAGCTTTTGATTTACAGTTTTGTTCTGCAGAAAATATACATTAGCCTTTTGATCTCCAGAGTGGGCTTTTAAGAAGGATTGTGGTCCAAAATGCCCAGGATCTGAATACTTCAGTCTGTAATTATCTTCCTGGTACTGTAATGAATGACCATGGCCAGCCGTTCTCAACAGGTCTCTGCATACTTCAGCTGCCATTTAACACGATCATTTCCTTTTGCTGGCTATAAATATGTTTGAATTCTGTGACCTCACGAGCCAGCATTATTCTCAAAGGGAGAATTATTTCTTATTCCTTAGCTCTTATGTTAGCTCTGGCCTCGAAGCTCCCAGACAAGTGCGTGAAGCCTGATTTGCAAAACAAACGAGAGGTGCACAGCAGATCTAGGAGAGGCCATGGAGCTGAGCATCCTCTGATCCAGCCCCCAGTGGCAATTAGGTGACAATTAGCAAATGGTGGTGCCTGCAGCCCATGCAGAGGCACCAGGCACATGCCCACCGGCACAGCTCAGCTCTTGCAGGCAGCAGTCCTACCTGGCGTGCAGTGCCTACTCTTGCTGAAATCAAATACTGTGCTCTCCTCTCATCCACAGCAATTTGTTTGCATAAATAATTAAGACTATAGTCTCCTATGACTTGCTCCTCATATTCACTGCTAATCCCGGTATTTTGCTGAATACCTGTTTCTTAATAATTGCTTCTGTTTTACACTAGTTCCTAGCTGTACAATCACTTATTAGCAAACCTATTAATGCTCAGATGTTCTGCTCTCAGTGACCTTGTCCCTAAACCTCTCTACTACTCTTCCCTATTAAATCACCACACTGTAACGGTGCTAGAGTAGAAAGAATTTACTGCTTAAATAATTTATCTAGATTCAGTACAGAAAGTCTTTTGAAGAGATTCATCAGCTAATAAAGAAAATTGATTCTGGAAGCCAAAGTCAATATGGGGTTAGAGAAACACCGCCGCCCTCGCGCAGGCTCTCTTCCAGAAGCCTCCGCTCTCCTCTCTGGCTTGTGCTCCGATGTGCCCCCGGAGTGCCTCCAGCTTTCCTAAACCATACCGTGTCTCTGTGCCAGTTTCCTGCCTGTTAATTCTCTCCCATATCTCTGTGGCTCGACAAAGCATCACTTGGTGCATCTCAAAGGCAGGGCAAGCTTGAACCTGGCACATGGGCAGGGTGCTGGGGAGTCACCATCCTGCATGCAGCAGCAGCCCCCTGCCCTGCCTGATTGCCTTCTCTGGTTCTGAGGGAATGCTGGTTCTCTGGACAATCCGGAATGTTTAAAAATATTTAGGAACTAGAAGCAGCCAGGGAACAACTCAAACTTGCCCTTGGGAGAAGAGAGAGGAAGTGATGCTGCAATGGGGACATGGAGAAAAGTGGCGCCTTCTGTGGCAGCCCATGGAAGATAAAAAATAAAATAAAATGGCCAAAGGAAAAAAGATAAAATTTGGCAGCAACGCTTGGACATATGGCTAATTTGTGCTTCATGTGTATGTCTCCATATGTTGTACGTACGTGTGTTTGTTTACCCCCTATACAGTTTGCATGCCAGTGATAGTCTCAAAACTATCAAAATTGCTTTGTAAGAGACTGAGGAGCTTAGACACGCTTCTCATTCCCTTAGGTTCCTCACAAGCTATTTATCCAAGCCACCTTGATGGCTCTGAAAAATTAAAGCAGTCCTCACACTGACGTGGCAGGGCTGGGAGCGAAGCACGATGTGCGCAGGAGGGTCCAGCTGTAAGGTCGTGGGGGGCTTGGGGTCGGTTAATTTCCTGAAAGCCATATGCTGCCTGCTGGGAAGGGAGCAGCGCTCACCGGCTCTGCTGGAAGCCGTGTACCTATCAATAATTCAGGTCCACTCGTGGTGGCTGCCAGCAGGTTGCTGCCTGGCTAGCGTGGTGCTGGGCTGGCTGGCCCTGCTCACACAGTGATTTGGAGGTGAGGAAACCGTGGCTGGGACCGAAGGTGTCTGCACAGCATCCCTCCTGCAGGAGCACAGGCACTAGCCCAGCCTCCTGCCCTGGAGCTGAGGGTACATGGCTGAGCTTGAGGGGCTGCAGGAAGGCAGCAGGATTGACCCTAAAGGAGGAGTTCAGCACAAAGCTGGGAAGGTGGAGGGAAAAAAATCTGAACTCGCTGTAATCATTAAAACAGAAAAAAATATGTCTGTGAACCAAGTCTGCTCTCTGAGCCTGACTGAAGCTGAGAATTCAGACCCATTTCCTGTGTACAAATCATTCGAGTGGGACGAAACAATCAATGGGAGGTATAGGCTGCGGTTCGTCTCTTTGGCCAAAAGCATCTCATCTGTGAATACAAACTCATTAGAGGCACAATTAATGGGGTCTGAAGGCAGGTGTTGGGGCAGCCCAGGTACCTGCACACGCTGCCTTGGCTCCACCACCAGCTGAGGAGCTCTGTGCCACCCTGGCTGTGCTGGCACTGCCATGAGGCTCTTGGTCCCCCCAGCTTTTCCATTCTAGATCCAGTTTTTCCCTCTCTGGAGCCAAGGGTAACAGCCAGAGCCCTCCACCAGCGGAAAAAGTGAATCTGGGCTGTTAAAAAATAGCAGCAGTAACCCCACGTGTTCTCAAACGCCACGTGTGGATGCCTGCAGGATCCACAGCCACATGTAGATCAATTCCCACTCTCAAGGGGAAATGGTGGGCAGCCAGCTCTGAGGTATGCAGCTAAAGCTTTAATTGATGCAAGAAGTGATGCAGAAAGCAGGATTAACCTCTGAAAGACGTGAAAGGAGGAGAAACATGATCAGTTACGAGGTGGCTGGCTCAGCTGGGTGGGTGCCCTTCACACTGGGAGAGGAACCAGGGGGGCTCTGCCCAGGAGCACATCCCAGCCCCACGCAGGTTCCTGGGGACACAGGCGATTCCCAGTGCTGGTGACATTTGTATTCAGGAGGGACGATTTGGATTCTCTTCTAAATTGTCTGCTTGATTAGATGTATCAAAGGTGCACTTTGAGGAACAAAGCTCCTCTTGCCACTGTGACCTGACACTGGCAGATGAAACAACCAAAGCCTCTTGGCTTCCTCCAGCAGCTCTGATAATCGCCCAGCCCTAGCTGCCTGTGGGCATAGGGGAAGCAGGGGGCTGTGTGCTGCACCACAGGAGCTGCCAGCCTGGGCCAGGTCAGGCAGGTTCAGTGAAGGAAAAAGGGGTATGATATTAGGAGCAGGCTTCACACAGTAAGGAAATTAATTCTGGAGATGCCATGGAAATGGTGGCCCATAAAGTTAATGAGATATTTCTGAAGAAAGGGTAAACAATTAGGGCTATTAGCTGCATAGATATACCAAGACCTGTTGCCCTCAGAAACACTGAAACTAATTAAATTGAAAATTATAGCATGGGAGTACAAAAACAAAAGCAAATAAATTCAGAGAAAGAATTAACTGGTTTAATATCACAATGATGATAATATTAGCAGTAGCAAGTGAGGATGGTACGATTAAAGCTGCTTATTCTTGTATTTCACTAAAAGTGGGCAGCTAGGGACTCCGGGCCGGCAGGAGGGGATGCAGCACAGTGGCTGCTTCTCTGTCCTTGGGCAGGGACAGTTGTGCCCCCAGTCTCCATGGGGTGGTCTTGTGGTCCTGTCCCCAGTGGCTGGGTGCTGCAGGGGGCCAGAGACTACTCGGGTTGGTCACAGCCCCGCGGCTGCTGCCTCCCCCTCGTGCCCTCCTTGCTGCCAGCACCAATGCCACCCCACCACCGTAAGCTCTTCCTCATTGACAGCCTGCCTGTCTCCCATTGGAGGTGCTTAAAGAGTTTGTGTGGTTCCCCAGGCCTAGAAAAAGACAAGAGAAGAATTGTTCCCTAGGGCAGTTAGAGAAGGGCATCCTGAGACTGAGCTCGCCTTGGCCAGAAGGTCCTGAGCAAGTACACTCCCAAAGTCACTCCTTGGGATGTAATTTATGGGACTGTAATAATTCTGTCATCCGTTAAGTAATATATGCTGCTAGCAAAAGATGTTAACCTTAAGGAGGATGATCGGCTGCAGATATGTGGTGAGGTGCTGGCAAGGAGGGATGCAGCGGCACGTACCATGGGCAGAAATGTCTCCGAGCGAGTGCGCTCGTGTCACTGCTCATTGTCCTCCTGGTGTGGGTCACACTGCCAGCACTGGGTGTGATGGTGGCAGCTGCAGGTGCCAGAGGAAGGGCTGCTCCGCCGGCAAACCTGTGAGTGCCCTCACCAGCACGGACTGGGAGAGACCTCCAGAAGAGTCATTAGCACTCAAATAATTGGTTCCATTTAAAGGGATTAGAGCCAAATTAACTTTGTGGTTTGCCATCCAGAAATAATCCTATTTTAAGTGGACAGATTCTTCTTCAGCATCCAAGGAGACTATGAATGGGCAATGTACTGCTTGAACGAGTTCTCAACAGCGAGCAGGGCTCTCAGTCCTTTTTTTAGGGAACCTCTGGCATGAACAAAACTCATCTAATCAGGGTTGATGAGGTGGAGGGCCGGCGGGTTAGCAAAGGTCTCATGCAGCAACCAAGCGTGTGTGACAAATGAAGAAATAAAACCCAGACTGAGAACAACAAGAGGACGCTTCGGGCAGGAATTTGTGTGCTGTAGAAGAAAAGAGACCAAACAAATGTGAACTGTTTGCAGAGCCCTGCTCCTGCAGCCATCTGGCCCCAACCCGGCTGTGCCCCGGGGAGCGCGAGGGCATTGGCGGCTCCTCCGCACTGGGCAGCAGAGCCAGCCACACCGACCAGCTCCTTCCCTGGTCATTGCCAGCGTATTAACTCACTCGATGGAAGATTGCAGGGCAGGTTTACACATGTCTGAGATTCTCTTTGAGAATGTCAATAAAGGGGCTGTGGATGTAGTGACAGCCACACTTCGATTTTGCACCCTGCGCGGCTCCTGCCCGGGAGCAGGCTCTGGCACCCATCCTGGGCTAAAATCTTGGGGCTGCTCTGCTTGTGCAAGTCTCCAGCTGACTCAGATGATTTATTTTATTTTATTTAGGCATTTTATTTATTTATTTATTTTTTCCTCTTCAGGTCATTTTTTCCCCTGTTGCATTGCAACCACTGCCTTCAGATCTATGCAGCTTCTCTAGAAGTTGTTTCCTCCCTTTCCATGTTTGAGAGACTTATTGGTGGATCTGAAGCCATACACGATGTTCATAAGACTCTCTTACAGCTTTCCAGGAGTGGAAATAAAGCTGAGCAAAATGCAGCCAATGCACAAGAATTAAAGCCAAAGACGAGGCGTTCAGGAAGGCAGAAAGCACCTGCAAACTTGGGTCGAGTTTATCTCTTGGTGCACCCAACCCCTTCTGCCAGCTGAAGCTCAGCAGCTTTGGGCAGCCCAGGGCCAGGAGCCCGCAGCATTATTTCGGGGCACTGCCTCAGGGGCAAAGCAGGGCAGAGGAATCAGACACCAGAGCCACTGCTGCTGGGGGGCAGGGGCTGCCCACATGCTTGCCGCTCTCACCCCACAGGTCTTCGGTGCCCTTGCACACAAAGTCTAAGATGTTTGTGATCTGTTGATGGAGAACAAAGTCTCTTTTTATAGTCGTTTCATTATGATGCTTAATTCCTTCTGCAGAAGCAATTACATTCTATGGGCGGAAAGCAATATAGGAGACTTATTATTGTTATTGCCATCCCACCCGCTCCCCGGCTGGCGGCTGCCTGTGCCCGCGCGCTCGCAGTGTTGCAGGAATGACAATCAGTGTGCAGGGCTGTGCCTGCCTGCACCCTGGCAGATAACCAGCTGCAAACCCAGAGCGAGCCCTGTCCACCCACCAAATACTCACCTGGGAGGAGTGGATCACATCCAAGAGCAGTTTGACAAGGGCTGATCAAACATTTGGTGACCTCTGGAAAAGGGAAACGATTGGTAACACACCCCTTGGCTGTGCTCGCTTGTTTGTTCCTTATTTTCCTTACTAAGTTCTCTAGTTATTCAGGAAATACATCAGCAAATGTAAGGTGCATGGTTTTGGCTTTGTTTTTGTATTTCTTAGGCTGTCTTCACCTAACAAAAGGAATTAACACCGATACATTTTGTTTTCTGTTTCTCCCAAGCTAAATAAAGTGACTTTTTCATCTGGTTAAATTAATCGTGCATGTTGAAAAGTTTTGTGCTGGCTGGTGGCCTGGTTTGTGTAGGTATTGAGAAGGTCTAAACACAAACCATCCAAATCAGTTGGGCACCTTGCCACCATCAAGTGTGAGTTTGTTCTGAAGATTAGTCTGCTTAACAATGTTTTCTCCATAATTAAAAGTGATCTTGATACTGTTTTCCATTGGATACGTTTTGGTGGAGCCTTGTACTTCCTTTTGCTCTTGCAGACTCCCAGCTTGGCAAGTGTAAATCTTCCGAGCATCTCGTTAATCGCATGCAAGAGTGCATCGAGGGTTACGCTACCTTGTGTGCTGGAAACTGTGAAAGCAGAGGAAAAAATGTTCCCAAGGATTAACATGGGTTTCATGTCCGAACACCACACACACACACACAATGCGCAGGAGCGGTGCGGGGCAGCCTGGTGAGGGTGGGTTCTCCAAGCTGGCCTCAATCTGATGCACCGGAGCAGCTCGTTACAGTGTAATGACGTTTGTGGAGCTAAATGCTGACACGAGGCAGGGGCAGAGATCTCCAGGCAGGTATGTCGTGATAGATGCTGCCTGTCAGGAGGGAGCTCGGGCTGAGGTGCAAGCAGGGCTCCACTTGCCATCCAGTTGTCCACTTTTAATGGATATAAATGGTTACTTTTAGTGCTGAAAAAGCTGAATAGATACAAATATTACCAATATCTTAAGGGTGCACTGGGCCTCATTATCCTTGGGTAATCGAGGTTATGTGGAGCTGTTCTCCTTTATCTGTCGCTGTCTCTCTTGGCAACGTGCTGAAGCAGAAAAACCTCAAGGATGAATTGCCCGGAAAGCTGGAGAAGGGCTGGAACCCAAAACTGCGCCGGGGAAGGCAGAGGCGTCCCTATGTATCCTCCTGCTATGGGTCCAACCAGGGGTGCAACTGCACCCCGAATTTGATCCCCAAATCCCCCTGCCTAGGTAAGAAAGGTTTTTTGGGGGAGCTGCCCTGGGGATGTGCAGAGCAGGAGCCTGGGGCAATCAGCACTGGTTTCAATTCATCCTCCTGCCTGTGGTTCACAGTGTGTTATGTATTTGGTGCATTCTATTTCCCTCTGTCTTCTTGAATCACTGATGAATAGCCAGTGTCAGTCAGACATGGATCCACAGTTATTTCCAAACTTCTTTGGAAATGCTGCATTTGCACTGTGCTCACTGGGTAAGTACCACACAGGAACATTTCTTTCCCTTTACTGGGTAAACATCTACCTACGTGCTGCCCATGGCTGTGTGCAAGAGCTGTTCTCCTCCAGAGATACCCTCCTGGTAAGCAAAACCAGTGCTGCCGAGGTTGCCAGCCGGCTGTGACTTGCGGGGATCCTGGTTTGGTGGAGCCGTGTGTGCCAGGGAGTCCCACGAGCCACGTGCTTCTCCTTCCCCTTCTGGGTGGGAGTGATCTAACAGCACACGTCGGGTGTTTTACAACCGAATGTTTAATGCAACATTTGCAAACACCGAGTATACAAGCATTCAGGCTTAGAATTTGCTTTCTGCGAGTATTCTTACTAATGAAACTGAGGCTGTAAAATATTCCTGGAAAGTGCTTACAAAAGGCTTTCAAATATGTGAAATGATGTTGTTATGTTATCTCAAATTTGCTTTCCATTTCTAAGGAACACACAGACTCCCAGCTCCTCCTCTCTCCCCCGTGCTTGCAGCGTACGAGCTGGGTTTGTAACAAGGACTGAAGCAGTGCGCTGTGCGCATAATTACACACCACTGCATCCACAGATGTTCTTACAGAAATCTTCTAAAACTCCATCTCTGTTTACTTCGCGTTAAAAAGGAATCAAAAAACAGTTTCAAATAACCAGCCTTACACTGTCTCCTTGCCAGAGTAGGCAAATAGTCCACAGGGGCCAAGTCCCAGGGACAGGGCTCATCCCTGCCCCTGTGCAGAAGCCACGTGCACCCAGCACGAAGGCTGCCTCCTAAGCAACCACTTCAAGTTTGTTTCAATCTTCCGCAAAATCCACTTCTCTGCAGAAAAGCGATGTCATTGAGGAGTCCATCCAAGCCTAGGTCCTCAGCTCGGCATTTTTACTGTAGGCAGGAAAACCATTAATATGATGAAAACGACCTCAAATTGCCACCTCTGGATTATTTAATCTGGCCAGGCTCCTTTCAACTCTCACCTACCATAAAAGAAGACAAATTGCCTGTCTCGTGTTTAAAGGTTCTGGGATATAGGACAGCATTGATTTTGTGTATCTGGAAAGGTGACGTTCATTTGGCTTGCCAGCGAGCGGTGCCGTGCGATGACAAAGCACCTTGCCGTGCGACCCTCGCTTCTGCCCGAGGCGGGCATCCCGCAGGTGCAGTAGTTGACAAAGCAAAGGCTTTGTGGTGGAGTTTTTGTTTTCCCAGTCCTTTGAAGAGCCGTCTCCTCTTGGAGAGAAAAACAGCATCACAAGCTGGGCAGGAGCTCGTTTGCTTCAGATGTTTTTCTCGCCTGACATTTGTTTCCCCCAGTGCCAAATGCAGTGGCTGAGCATGGTGGGGCCAAGGAAAAGGGATGGAGGGGGGGAGGTGGGATGTGGTGCTGGGCGAGGATGGAAAAGGAGAGCACTGTCTCCCTGGGCTCCCTGCTTTGTCCTGCCCTTGCCGATGTCCACCTGGGGCTTGCTCGGACCCTGCTGGGCCCCCGGCACCACTGCTAGGGGCTGCAGAGCTGTGCCATGCTCGTCTTCCCTTGCGGCAGGCAGTGCAGCTGCCTCTCCAGTTGCTCCCCCCCCCCCCCCCCCCCCCCCCCCCCAAGCCAAGCAGACTGAGCAGTTTGCCTCTCCCCAGGAAGCATTATTTCCAGTCCTTGAGTCAAATGTGATAAGCACGCAGCCTTTCAGGCATTTATCAGTAGAGGAAGGCAGCCTGGTGGTCCCGGTGCCTCACTCGGGGTCACAGCAGCTTTTCTCCAGTGCCTCCTGTGCCGTGGCTGTGCTCGCCCCAGCCCTGCAGCTGCCCAAACCACCCAGAAGTCTTCATCAGCAGGACCCCAGCCTGGGGCTGCTGGCTGTAGGCCTGCTCCTGCCACCTGGGACAGGCTCTGGGATCCTGCAGGGGACACGCATGTCCCCACCAGCACAGCTACAGCCTGCCCAGGCTGCGTGAAAATAAAACAAATCCCTTGTTCTGATTTTGTTTGCAGATTCCCAGGAAAAGTTCACGAAAGGGGAGCTATGAAGGAAAAAGTAGTTAATTCTCTGTGGCACATTTAAACATCATTTTTATTACTATTCATCCTTTCCATGCACTTTGCCCTTTTCTGATTTATTCCTGCTCTTTTCAGGTAGAACAACATCACTGTTTTGCAGCTCCCATTTCTCAAGAGGAATTGTTAACTCCCGATGTGCGTGGCCATGTGTTAGTGGTTCCAGTAAGGGTAAGTGTTCCCAAATGCACGAGCAGAGGTGGCAGCACCCTGGGGCTGCTCCCCCTGCCCAGCACAGCTCCAGCCCCAGCACTTCCCACCGGGCAGGATCTGGCCCAGGTGTGATGGGGCCTGATGGGGTGCGATGGGGCGTGATACGGGCCCTCTGCACACAGCGCCTGCATGGCTGTCTTTTACAGAGCAGCACAAGCCTGAAATGTACTGGAAATAATTCTTGTATTGAGCGCCTTCATCTCTGTTTGTTTGTTTTTAAATTAACATTGGGTATGAAATAATTCACTGAACTACAAAGAGATCCCCTGACTTGACAAGAATCGTGGGGAGGATTTCTTCCACTTCCAGTTATCACAGAAAAAAAACATTTCAACATCTTGTCTGCTCAGCGCAAGAAAAATAGTTTTGTACTCTATGCCTGAAAACAAGGAGCTTATCAAAAAAAAAAAATCAGGTATCAGAGGAACTAGATGGCAGAGGAGAAGACGAGGCTCTGTCTCGTTGTGCCGTGCGTAACCTGTGCATTGCTGCAGGGGGGAGACAGGTCCTGGAGTGAGCTGCCTTGGGACGGGCGCTGCTGGGGATGCTGAAGCAGCCTTGGCTTGCCAGCCCCTCAGCTCTGGGTTTGCAGTCTTTGGAGAAGGTGACCTGCACAGTGATGGGAAAGGGCTGTGGCAGAGAGACCCTCGGGTCTAGTGACTCCTGTTGTGCTGGGGATGGCACATGGGCCCCCCAGCAGCAAGTCCCAGGCTGCCTGTGAGCTGCTGCTGGCGGGGGTAATCCCACCAGGCTGCAGCACCGATGGCTCACAGCAACACGTCCAAATCCCTACTGTGGCACTGACTGCATAAATTTACCCCATAAAGCCCTGTCTGATTCTCAAACAGAGCTACCAGGTATGCTAAGAGTAGGGAATTTGTGTGTCCCTGTACGGGATGCGTCTCTGTGCCTGGGGTTCCTCAGCTGTCACCTCAGGACAGCAGTTGTTCCATGGCAGTGGCAGTTTTCCTTCCAGGGCTCCTCAAAGTCTCTGTACCCTGTTGGGAACACGAGGGCAGAACAACTCCAAGTGTTGCAGGAGAAAGGGGAGAGCCAGGGGGAGACAGCAGGGGAGGCCTCTCTCCCGGGAGCTGTTGCAGCAGCAGGCTCTGGTCTCGTTACCTGCTGGCACTCGTGATTAATGGGACCAGTCCCATGAAGGCAGGAGGAGCAGTGGCAATAACAAAGTGCTCGGGGCCAGCTGGGCTCTGGCAGCCCAGAAACAAAGGAAAAGGGGAAAAGGGAATGTTTCTTGGTGGTTTTCCTGCAGAGGAAGGCTGTGGCACAGGTGGGAAAAGAGGGCCGCAGGGTCCCTGCCCATGCCCCATCACCCTGTGCCCCATCATCCCCTACCCATGTGCAGTGCCCACCACAGACCTGCCCCCTGTGCTGCAGGCAGCCCTTGGCCGCTCAGCACCCATCCTGTCTGTGGCAGCAAGGAAGGCGTCTCCCCCTCCCTGGCACCTGCCTTGATTAAATTCCTGCCAGCAGCCTCCAGCATGTGTGATTCGGGTGGCTCTAATTGTGCTTTATCTGTCCTCCGTGTACGCGTGTAGGGATGATAGGGATGATTAGGAGCCGTGGCTAAGAAAGCATGGGGGGATAAGCTGGGCTAGTCAAAGAAGACGTAAAGCACAGGGTAATAATTAGAGATGGGGAGAGGAGACGTGCCCTTGCAAAGCATTAGGGAAGGAAACTCCTAATTAGGAGGCAAAAGGGTCAGGAATTGCTTAACCTGTTTCTGAAAGTCATTAAATGGGTCCCAATGTCTTTATTGCCAAGACGATTTGGAGGAAGAGCTGATGAGCTTCAGCAAAAGTGTACCAGCAAGAGGAGACTGCAGGACAGGGGGGCAGGCACTGGCTGTGGCCTGCACAGCTCCAAGTCCAGGGTGGAGAGCCCGGGGCTGGGGGCCTGCCAGGCACCCACAGGCTCCTTTTGCCAGTGTCTGTAGGACTGGTTAGTATGCAGTAAAGGTTTTGGGGGTGGTGAGGGCTAGAAAGAGATGTCTAGCTCAGAGAAGAGATGGTGAGGTTTTGCTTCTGGGAAAACAGTCAGAAAGCTGGATGTCCAGGAAAGTTTCCCAGAGAACATTAGGCTAGAGTCATACATTTCCAAATTATTTTACTGCACAAAACCCTCTAATTTTTGTGCCTTGGGACAAAACACAGAACAAACCTCAAAGAATTAAACGAGTCAGAGGAGGGAAACCTTTTTCTCAGGTCCTTGCCTTTAGGCAGCTCACCGCAGCTGCTCCCTTCCCAGCTGCAGGAGGCTCTGGGCAGTAGCCGAGGAGCAGCTTTTGGAGGAGGCATTTACGTGACAGGGAGATGACCTCTGGGGAGGGCTTTGGGTGGAATTTCCAAGGCTGGGGACTCATGAGCACAGACAAGAAGCTGAGGGACTTGGAAGTTTAGGTTTTGGGACAGTTTTTGGTTTTGAGCTGTTTTGCTAACTCCCATTTGAAAGCTTCTGACTTTTCTAGACAACAAGGTTACTTGATGATCAAGCTCTCTTCTTCCATTAGGTCTCTTCCACCCACTTAATGAAAACAAATACCATCAGGGACAAGGGCCGTCGTTCTTATTTGTCTTCCCCAGGTTCCTCGAATGGGCTTGCTTTAGACTCTTTTTTATACATGTTATTTTAACAAATGAACCAAATTATATCCTGGCTGCTCCCAGATATATCTCATTCCCAAAACGTAATGGAGCTGTTTCTGTGCTCCAGTCATTAATCCTATTAGTGTCAGACTTTGTGCTCAGTCTTGGACATGTGAAAAACAAGTTGCTTTAACAGGGCACAAAGGAAAGGCTCCTGGAGGCCACCTCCTGCACCGGGGCAGGAGAGGGGCTGAGCAGCCGATTCCCTCTCACTCTTTGCCCAAATACCTATTCCCTGAACAAGACCTCTGGCGGAGAAAGCCCATGGCAGCAGGGTGCTTGGTGCTGGAGGGCGGCGTGGGGGCAGGAGGAGAGAGTTTGTCCTCTCTTCTGAAGCTTGTGATGCAGCTTCATAATAAAATCTGGCATTTCAGGTGGTGAAATGCAATCTCCTTCTACAGGGAGAGAATTAAAGCTTCCTAGATGTCTTATGGCAGAACCTGAACAGGAGACAAGCACGGAAAAGTCAGACAGCAGGAGGGGATATCTGTGCAGTAAGCCAGTCTTAAGACCATGTAGGGAGGCAAGTAAGAGTTGATGAGAATCAATTTGCTTGCAATGGGACCTCAGCTGCAGCAGCTCATATTTCCAGCAGCATCAAACTTCATTCACTCATAAGGACCTCAAAACTTTAAGATTATATTTTCCCTGGGCATTCAAGTGATCACTCAGTCTCCAGCTTGTCAGCCCGACAGTACCGGGGGCTGAATGAGTGCGGCATGAAACAAAGTGGAAATAACAAGTTACTTTTATAGTGAGATTAAAAAAAAAAAAAAAAAAAAAAAAAAAAAGGAAGAAGACAAGGTGAGAGCAGAGAAGTGCTTTAAATAAAACTCTACAGCTCCATCTGGAAGTAACAGGAAGAGGTAGACACCTGAAGCACAGACACCTTTTGCCTGGCAAACAACCCCAGTTGCAGCAGAAAAAGGTGCTGTGGTTGGGGCAGAGGCCAAACTTTTGTGGGAGTCTCCCAAACTCGCTATGTTTGGTATTATTCTGAGAGCGTTTACTTCCTCTGTGTGCTGAAAATTGAGATATTTATCAAACTGCACAGAGCAGAGAGAGGACAAAGATGTATTAAAGGACTAATAGGAGATAAAGAAGAGGGTTTTTTTCTGCCCGTTTTGGAGACAGCAAGGCAGAGCTTGTGTCTCTGAGGGCTGGGTGCTGTCGGTCCCCTCCCAATCTGTGCCAGCCAGCCAAAAATAATAAAATAAATAATAATAAGCCCTGGGTATGCGTACAGGCAGGAGGGGTGGTGGGCAGGGGGTCACGGAGGTGCCAGCACCCTGCAGGCAATGCCCAGTGCTGCTGTCCTGGCAGCTGCTGGCACTGGGTTATCCTTGAGCTCTTGTTTTGCCTTTGTTCTCTGGAGCAAGACACCTGCTTTTCACACAAACAAAGCTATAAATTGTGGTGCAAGCAGGTTTCAAGGGAAAGAAAAAGTGGAGCTGTGATGACAGCGACAGGGAGTTCTGCAAGGAGGTGAATTACTTGAAATATGGCTGAAAACTTCCATGCCATAAATACACTTCTGATCACAGCTAATAAATCATGGTAATTATTCTATAAATAAGGGAGAGGATTGCTGTATGGTACCTGACTTTTTTCCACAGGCCTCTGGAGCAAATTTGTTAGCATCTTAAAATAAACTATTTGCTCCAGATAGTTTGTTTGTATTCCCCAAGCTGAATTGTCTTCTCATTCATTTTTCATTGCCTTTGGTTTGGTCTCTTCGAATCTTGTTATTTTTTTCCTTGTCTGGCTCTGACAAGGAGATATTGGGGGGGAGCATGCTAAAAACAAAAGGAAAAAAAAAAAAAAAAAAAAAAAAAAAAAAAAAAGACAGTAGATTCTTCTCTGTGTCATCAGGGCCTTGATAGCAGAGATAAAAGTTTCCTGCCACATCCCTGGGTGGCAAACTTCTGTGGCTAGGGAAGGGAGGAGCAGGAGGAGAGGTGCTCGAAGGATCCTGTCCCATGGTGTGGGGCCGGGAGTGGGCCGGAGGCTCTGCTGTTTCCTCCGTGGTAAGGATAGAAATGCAGACACAGAATGGGTGAAACGCGAAGGGTAATTTTGTTTATGTCCCAGCAGTTGCAGGGAATTATGTCTTGCTGCTGGGTAAGAGGAGACTCAGCTGGACGGCAAAGCCCGTGCTGAGGTTTTCCCTCGACATGTAAATTGCAGATTTCACGACCAGTTTGCTTCAATATCTTCTCTCCATCAAGTTGTTGCTTCTGTTGCAAGAAGTCTCCTGGTGATGTACGGAGTGACAAACACCCTGTAATGCTGATGTCAAGTGATGAACAGATCCTGAACCTTGTGTCAAACACGCAGAAAAATGAAGATGTGGAGCCCCGTGCAGAAGGAGCGAGATTTCTATCCCTGCCTCGCCGAATCTATTACCGGCGGGAGCTGAGCTGACACCTGGCAGCAGCTGCACTACGCGCACCGGTGCCGCTCTGCGACCAAGAGCAGCGGGGGAGCGTTGCTTCCTCAGGTGTCAAATGCTATTTATTTCATTTCGGTTTTCTTCTGTGGGTAAATTATCAATCAGCTCCACTTATATTTAAAGTGGCTGTTAGAGGCAAAGCCTGCGCACAGGCATACCTCCGTCCCTGCAGCCCTCCCTGGCTCTGGGAAGGAGACATGGGCTTTTGGAGTGTAATTCCAGGATGGGAATGCGGTCACCTCTCACTGTCCCTGTGTGTGTCTCTGCAGCAACCTCCTGTGTCCTTCCTGTGAAGCTATTTCTGTAAAAGAGGTTTATAAGTGGTAGGGGCAATAGCAGCCTGCGATGAGACAAACTCTTTTCCATCACATTTTATCCCAGGCAGAGGTAAACGATGCTGAAAGCCCTTGCAGCCAGCAGATAAGCCCAGTTCCCTGCAGATACTACATATTCACACTGAAATAACTGTTGGCCTGGTGAACTAGAGAATAACAGCCCTCTTGTAGAGGAGAAAAGCACTTGAGGAGCCGGCAGTGACATGCCACCAGCGGGTTGCTTGCCCAAGGGCAGCCGGGGAAAGGAGCAGCTGCCCCGGACGGCTGCAGCCTGGGTGTTCAGCGGCCCCAAGCACACTGTGCTAAGGAGGCCTCTGTTTCATGGCTTTTTCTCATGGCTATAAACTTGCAACAAACCATTTTTTCCCTTTTATAGATCAGCATTACTAATTTATTGGGAGTTTACTATTTGGAAATGTTCCCATATAAATTAATGGGAAAGTAATATTAAACTCGGTCCCTGGGGGAGGAGAAAGCCAAACAAAAAACACATTCAGTGTGCTTAAGGAAAGGCAGGGAGGTAAATCATCCCCTTTGCTGTGCTCGACAGTCCCAGAGGGTCAGGGCTTAGCATGGTGGGTTTCCTCATCCCCTGGGCAGGGGGGGTCATAGAGGCAGCCCTGTCCATCATGCCCTGTGCTGCTGGCTGCCTGTCTCCAGCTTTCACCTCTGTCTTTCCTTCCTGAGATCAAATCCCAGCTCCTGGGACGAGCACACAGCTCGTGCTTTTCTGCTGGGCGGGGATGCTGGCCCAGGGGGATGCAACTGATGTCCAGGTGTCTGCACCCCCTGCCTGCAGGATGTGCTCCCCTTCGGCACCCAGCTCCATGCGGTCTTCTTCCTTCGTGACCTCAGTGGGAAAAGCCCTCAGACTGTTTGCCTCCTGTAGTGCTTCTTGGGCAGGCAGACAGCTCAGAACACTTCACCAGGCATTTAATTATAAGCCAAAGGAAGAAGCACCCTACTCAGACAGTGAACCAGAGGCCCCAGCATACCGCACAAATACGTGTCATTACATGGCACAAGAGATCTGCTCATCCCTTTGCTACATAGACAAACCTGCATTGAGAAGAGGGGATAAGGAGCTGCTATGTGCATGTGAGGAGGAGGAGTGGAGTTTTTTCAGAGGCTGGGGCTGTTACTAAAACTGCTCAGTCAATGCATGTGCTTTGGGGGCTGGCTGGGGGACTCGGGCACGTGCCCAAGGCAGGAGGACCTGGGGAAGGGGGGGTCCGGCTGCCGCTGGGCACGGGGCTCCCTGGCATCGTCTGCAGGTGTTTGGAGTTTGGAGTGATGGAGCTGAATGGCACTGCTGTGTTAATTTACGTGTCTCCTTTCATTTTAAAAAACTATTGCCGTTTATGAGGAAAGCTTATTGAGTTAAATCACTTATCCTGCAGTAATATAAAAATCCCGCAGCTCAGGAATACTGACATGCATGAGAGTTGGGCTCACTTTTCTTCCTGAGCAGAAGAGGAACAGGAATGATTATTTCGTATCACTTTACGAAAGAGACCATAGTGTAATATACCTGCTGCACATTGATAAATAGCACCAGCAGATAATAAGGGCCCTAGGCAAGGAGCAGCAAAGAAAAAAGGCTTTCCAGCATGTGAACATAAATGGTTTAAATGTGAACTAAATTGGCCTGATCATTTCTCAGATTTGCAAAATTAAACCATGCCCAATTGTCAACATCACTGAGATTTATGAGACAAATATAGCCAGAGCAAGAGAAATCTATAACAGCCTTGCTAAAGATGCTTGTAGGGTTTAAGAAGCACACAACATTTATGAATCTAAGTGTTATAATTTTATTGCCGTGTGTACAATGCTCAGCAATGCAGGGCCTGAAAAGTTCATCAGCCGGGGACTTGGCACCAGGGTGCTCTGGCAGCAGAGCTGCAGGTGAGCCTGGCTCAGCTTCATGTCTCTGCTCTTAGGAAAATGTCTTTGCACAAGGAGCTGTGGAGCTGGATGTATGTGCAGTATGCCACCATAAAGGTAAAAGCCAAGTACAAACAAGTGTCCTAGGAGGGAACCTTGATGGAGAAACCTGCAAAGGGAAGTCATAAACCTGGTAGCCCACTCTCTCATGCTGTGCCAAGCACATTTTCTAGCATCTACCCTCTTTCTCTGTGCCCTGCAGAGCCCCTCCTGCCACACACCATCAGCGGTGACATGGGGGAGAGGCACCTCACTGCAGCTCGCTGCTCCTTGCTGCGCCTTGCTGCATCTCACTGCATCTCGCTGCACATCACTGCGCCTTGCTGAGCTCCCTCTCAGGCCCAGGGAACCCACAGCGAAGCCGCAGTAGGTGTAACCTTCTAACCAAACCAAGGTGCTGGGATTTCTCAGAAGATAAATTGCCCATCCCACCACACTCCACATAGAGGCTAGCTGAGAATCATGATAACCTACCCCTAAATCCCACCAGGGCCAATACGTTTTTTAAGCAAGCACCTGAAATAAGAACTACAAAGCATCTCAATGTTGTTGCTAAACATCAAAAAAATATAAAAGCTTGTAACTCCCTAAAAGCAAAAATACTTTATTTCCTTTTTAGCTCTAAGAATGCCCATGTTACAGGGGCTTCTGGTGTCTTTGTTCAGCTTGGAGGATGGGCAGCAGGCAAAAGTTTCCCCTTAAATTCTCTCCAGCTCTCTCACAGCTTCCCAACTCTGGAGAGCAGCCCCCGGGCTGTGCCTCCTGCAGTGCCATCAGGACCCCCAGAGGAGCCTGAGACCTCGGGGAGGCTTTCTTAGTGAATCCATGTCTCAGAGTGCCCTAAGAGCTGCTCAGTCTGTAAAATCTGCTAGGTGCTTTCTTTCCAGAACACTATTCCCTGTTAACACAGGTCTGAAAAATCAAAGTACAATCATAGGAGGAGGTAGAAATTGCATTATAGTCCTCTCTTCACAATCTCTAAGTAACACTTATGTTTTTTCCATATGAAAGGGAAATGGGTAACAACAACCTATTCGTATGAAGAGACAATTTTCACTCCTTCTTGGCAACTGTAGCCAGGCCAGCATCCTTTTTTTTCCCCTCCCAGGCAAATTAACTGATTTCTCCTTCAGAATAGGACCAGTAAAGCACGGTGCACCTGGCGACTGCCCCCAGGGACGTTACCAGGACCCAGAGGTGCCCCCATCTGTGAGAGCTCACAGTGGGTGGGGGTACCCCAGGTGCTGCCAGGGGAAGCCTGGGGCTCGCAGTTGCTGCAGGGGAACCCCTCTTCCCTCGCAGCCCCTGGGGCCGGGCACACATCTGTGAGCCACAGCCTGGCAGCCGGTGCCTGGCAGCGCTTGGAGCTTGGCTCCAGCCATTAGGAACTTGACTCTCTTGGTGAGATGACTCGAAGAAGAACAAGTTAGACAAATGAATTCACTAATGACTTCCTTCCCTCCTACTTTAATTGTGGGATAATTCACACTTCCTGCTCCCGAAGTGGGCTGCTCCCTCGCGCAGCCTCTCTCCGGCTCCCAATCCATTCACTGCTAGGCAACCCCAGCAGTGCTGCTGAATAAATGAGCCAGACAAATAGGGCCAAGATTGTCAATTGGCATCAATCTGCCTTTTAAAGCTCCACTAAAAATTGTGTGCTTGTTATTTTAAGAAGGCGCAGAACCGAGTGCCTCACGTGTTGCCTGGCCCGAGGTGCGGGCGGCAGCTGCAGCTCCCCGGGGAGCAGCGCTGGCAGGGCCCAGCCACCCGGCCCTGGCCAGGTACCTCTCCCCACGAGGTTTACATTTCGAACACCTCAAACCAGCCCTGAGCCCAAATAACATCCTATATAGACATGCTTTGTGTGCACACTCGCTTTGGTGCTGTTGAAAGCCTCAACTCTCCTTTGATATAGTTTATTTTCTGGCTTAAAAACATTGGGAATTTCGGGCTGGCGCTGTTTGGATGCAGGGCAGAGGCAAGAAGCTCTAGAAGAGACTGGGGGCCAGAGAAAGCTGTTGGGTAGGGCATGGCTCCCTTCCCTACCAAGGTTTTCTTGCCTTATTAGTGTTAATGTTTACATGTCTAATGTATATATTAACATTTATAAATACCAGACAGCCATATAAATATAGGCTGCTGACTTCTTGCCCCTTTTCCCAAGCCTGCCCTGCGCTGCTGGGCCCTGGGCCCTCCATACGCGGCTCTGCCCCAGCAGGGGCCCACGAGCATGCAATTGGCACGCCAGCTCCGTGCGTCTGCCACAAATGGGGAAACAATATTTTTTTTAAGTGGGGATGAGTTAAGAGGATTTGTTTCAGATACAAGATAGCTCTCATTAATGTTTGCTCACTTGGGTTTATTTAAGTCTTAATTGATTGTCTTCTACTTAACTGCACTCCAGTATCTCTCAGGCTCCAGAACAGACTCTTATGAGACTGAAAATTGCCCCTTCTTCCCTTCCTCTCTATAAAGATCTTTCATGTTAGTTGGCCAGGTTTAATGGATGATAAAGTCACTGGGATTGCACTAGAGCTGAGCTTTCTCTTTCAAGTCACTACACACAGCCTCCAGAAAGACTGTGCCCTGGTGGATGCTGTGCTTTGATAGCTGTTTTTGCTGTGCTAATTTGCAGTGATGAAGTTCATCATGTACCAAATCCTGGGTTTGCATGTAACAAGGACCGCTGTGTCTTGTGGCTCTCCCCCTCAGGCTGCAGGGAGATGAGAAGTTTGAGCAAGGCTGAGCTCTGGTTTGTGACGGGTCTCACTGCAGGGGTGGCGAGGGGATTTGTACCCTGCACTGCAGCTGCCATCGACCCCACAGCTCCACCGGGTGTGTCAGCACCTTCATGTGCACTGTGCCCCAACAGCTCTGAAATGTGCTCAAACAAAGCAAACCCGAGCTGCCCCTTGTGTAGGGCAGCTCTGCACACCTGGTTCCCCTTGTGTTTGCTGGAGGGACAGACCTCTCTGTGAGCTGAGATCTGACGGTATAAGCTGTTCCTCAGGCCAGCTCCTGAGAGTTCATCCTTCCCAGAATAGGTTCCCTCTGACCAGGAATCCAACCCAAAATAACATGGGAATTTGGATACTGAGCTACATCATACAGTATTTCCAGTGGCAGCTGCAGCTGATCCACTGGGAGCACACGTAACGAGTAGGGACTTGTTAGGTGTCATAGGGACAGCAGTGACCTTTAATCTGGCTTGCTTGCTTAAAGGAAGCTATTTGTGTTTCTAGAACAGGATTATATGGAGCCAGAAAAATCTCAAGACTCAGAAATGCTGTGGAGAAACGTTCATTTCTACTTAACCTTGCTTTTGGCATGAGTGCTTTGTACAAAGTGAGTTGTGGCTGTTTAAATGCCTTTTCCTCGCTGGCACCATGCACTGGCACTGAGGAGCATTGAAGGTTTGTTCCTGCAAGGGAATTGACTCTGACTCGGCAAAACGAAATCTTGTTTCTCACCTGTAGCCAAGGTAGCTTTGTGAAATCCATTGCCAAATTCATGCAAAAATTTATTACAGTGATTGAACAGCAAACATCCAAAGTAGCTTATTTTTTCTGCCTCCCCCAAAGAGATGCTTTC